>VZRW01008746.1:142343-194359 GCA_013398125.1 Aegotheles bennettii
GAGTCACCGTCCCTGGGGGTGTTCAAAAAACGGGTTGATGAGGCACTCGAGGCCATGATGTAATGGTCTAATGGCTAGGAATATGATGGGATAAAGGTTGGACTTGATGACCCTGGAGGTCCTTTCCAACCATAATGATTCTATGATCCGGAAATTTCCTTTGCTGGTATTTCCCCTACAGAGCTTCTCAGTAATTCTAGATTTTCAGAAATTTTAAATTAATTAGAAATTTGAAAATAGCTAAATCTTCTAGTGGTAATTCAGAAAGACTTTAGATCATTTTTTCATTCTAAATACAGTTTCATAAGTTTGTTTCAATTTCCTCAGATATTGTATAAAATTGCAGGTTTTCAACAGTCCTTTAAAAAATTTCACCATTTCTTCCCTTCTGTCAAATTTAAAAGTACTACTGTCATCAATTATTAGTAAAGGTATAGTAGAATCCAACCAATTTCCCAAGATAGACTTGAAGATTGACCTCAATGGAACAAGAACTGTGTCCAGTGAGTTAGATCACTGGGCTGGGTTTTTCAGTATGTTCTAATTAGATGCTAACTGAGTCTCACTATCTGACTGTAGAACTCTGTGGTTAATAGAAGTTTGTCATTAGGAACTTCATCAAAGGCTTGCTAAAAATATAAATAACTAATGTCATCTGCTGTTAAAATTTGTAAGTTCCACTATAATATCCACAAAGTTAGGTGGGTAGAATTTTCCCTATGCTGTGCTATGCTAGTTATCCTTTATTAAATTATTGCTATCCTTTAGAGGCATATTCAGAAATATTTCCTGCCTGCTTATTTTTTTCAATGATATTTCTCATTGCAGATTACCTGGAAAGATGTAGGTGACATCTGACAGAAATTTCAAGAGTAAAACAAGTGTTTTCCAATCTTTAAAAAGAAGCTAGTGGCTTTCTTCTGGTTGCCATGAAATTTTATGTTTTGTATGATAGCCTTAAAACATACATGAACCATGTGCAACTTTATATAATTTGATGCAATGTCAATTACGGTAACAAAAACTACTTATTTTATTTTGATGATCTCTTTAAAAAAATGTAACTGTTTATAGAATATTTTCAATTTATTCACAAATTTGAGAATAGAAAAGTTAATTTTATATTTTAAGTATCTACAATTTTAGTTTTTATTCTTGTTCTTGATGTTTTTTCACAGTTGGCCTAAACACTCAGGTAAATATACGACCTCATCAAATACAAAGACTTTCTATTTTTATAAGGAGGCAGGTGCAACTACTTTCTCTCATCTTCACTGGGGAGATTTGCAGAGAATATTCCCAAGAAACTGTATTTGTAAAATCTGATTTGAACAGAATTCACCTTAGCAACATCCTATTTTCGTTTCTCTATCACACCAGCTCAGATACATAGGGTTCGACAGATAGAGTTCTGTGAGTTTGGAAGTCCATCATTTAAATTTAAACAAGATTTTAAAACTCTGAGACAGATTGTTTCCCCATTACCTACATTTCTCTATACCCTGTGAATTGTGGGCTGGCCAGGGGACAGGCAAGCTGCAGCTGGTGAAAGCTAAAGTAACACTCACTAGACAGGCCCAGTGCTTACCTATCCTTCTCACTTTCATCAGGCTTATCAGTGTTATATTGGCACTTTGAAATTGTGGTCATCCAAAGGTTACTTGAATTGAATTATGAGACAATAGAAACTGATCCAAGATCAGAAAGGACAAAACAGGTTCAATGTCTCGAGCTGAGCCATCTGGTCTCATTGCTGTAACTGATTTATTAGGAAACTCAAGTTTTTGCCTGGGTAGGACCAAATGCTTGTTGCAGGGTATGTAAACACAATATTGTTTCATTTATGAGATTGAAACTTTATAGTATTTGACAGATTTAGTAAGGTCTCTAAGTAAATAAATAAATAGCTTCTGATCAGACAATGAAAAAAAAATTACAAAATGCACTGACTTTTCCTTTATTAATTTCCAGGCACCATTTTGTTCAACATGTGAAGGGAATTGTTTAAGAATGAAAACGTTCTAGATGACAAAATTGGCTCGTAAGGCTCAAAGAATAAAGGGAAAGTCATTTGAGGAAGGGTAACAATTTTTTCCAGCTCAATGAGAGATTTCTTGATGGACATTCTTTTGGAGTTTAGTGTTGAAAAAAAAATCAGTGTAATGTTTATTTGTATAGTCATGTTTGGTGATGGAAATAGGTATGAGTGGAGTTGCCTTATTGTTACTTTAACATGCAGTACAAGAATGAAATGTGTTGATATGTTATAAACAAATTTATATCCTCTTCTAAGGAAAAATCCAAACTAAATATATTTAATATAACATTTTACAAAAGGATTACTCATGATGTATCATTTATTTCCATGAGTTGTGGATGACCTCGTAACTCATGAGTGGTGGAGCAAAAAAGCTGGAAATGAGTTAGGAAAAATCATCAGTAGAAATAAATGGTGTATACGGAATCAGCCTGCTCTACAAGTTCTCTGCATGGAACACCAGTTTTCATTGTAGACTGTGCATTGATGGACTGTAATATTTTAAGTGCTTAAACAACATTAGTGCCTTGGTTGAAGTGTGAATGCCTGGTGGTATTGCCAGTGGTTTGGAAGTAATAAACATGTATGTAATGATAAGTAAAGGGTTGTGTTGCATTTTGAAACTGTTGTTTCTGAAACTGTTATTACTAACACAGGCAGAGAGGAAATAATTACACATTGCCAAAAAAGAGGAGGTTAACAAATTGTTCATAATTTTTAGTAAATTCCTCATCAAAATCCTTTCTCAGAATTTGCAGGCAGCCCTGTATCAAATACAGAGGAAACACTGGAGAATAGGTGGAACCAGAGGAGAAATGGGTAACAAGTTTAGAGGAATTTGCTTTCATCCTATTAGCTGTAGAAATTAGCAGGAAAGATAGTAAAATTCCAGGTACATTGTAGAGAGCCGACTTGTCTTTGTGTATATGTTCTACTCCTACAGTGTTTTGTTAATACCAGAGTTTCCAAATGAGAAGCTCAGTCACTCTGTCTTCTGTATAAGGTAAATAGAGATAACTCACCTGAAATATGGATCATCTTCACAAGGAACCTATATTTGTATCTTGACTATATAGGAAATCTAGACAACTTAACTGAGCTTCAGTGCCTCAAAAGACACAATAGATGCACAGCTCAAACTGAATTTCAGTATGATGCTCTGTGAAAATGACTACTGTATGCTATATACACAAAGGGTGGATGAAAGTGGGTAGAGAAGTAACTTTGACCAGTACAAGACTTGTGGGTGATGATTGATAAAAATGGGAGAGGGTTAAAAAAGGGAAAAGTTATTAAAGCTGGAAAAAGCTGCCTTATAGAGCGGCATGACAAATAAGAACTTGTTCTGTATGGCTTCCCAAAGAAGTGACTTGCTTAGGATCTATAAGTACAAGTATACTAAGTGTTAAAAGACTATTTCAGCTAGCAGGAAAAAATATCTTGTAATAAGAACTCCTGACTGGAAACTGAAGCCAAAAAAATTCAAATGAGAAATAAGGCACAATTCCACAGCAGCAATGGTATTTAACCTTCAGAGCAAAAAGCCAAGGGCACTGTTTGATTCTCCATCTCTCTGCTTTCAAATCAAGACTAGATGTTTTTCTGTAATACGTTAAACATAAACTACTGAACTGAGTATAATCGAAAATGAAATTTAATGACCTATGGCATACGGGGTCAGAATAGATGATCTAATGGATCCTTCCTGTCTTGAACTGTATGAAAAAGTTAATGGAGCTGCACCTTTTTAAGGAGACAAAGAATTTGTCTTTCATGTTCATTACTCAGCACTTTTTTCCTACTGTTTTTTTCAACTGGCTTGTGTAAGTTCATGTAGAGCTGGTTTTCCTTTGAAGGTTTTATTCCTTGTATTACTGTACTGAGAGACAGAAGACCTATCAACTCCTCACATTAAATTTGGTTTGTTTGTCACTAGCTAATGCCAAACAAATATGCATGGTAATAGGATCTTTGCACTCATATGTTTGTGTCCCTAATTAATTCAGATGTAATCATTCACTACATCTTCATTCCCATATTTCTCCTGTGTCTCTGAGGTTTTTTGGTAATTAGAGGGTTGGAATTACGAATTCTCATAGTCTTGTGGGGGTTTTTTACCTTCTTTTTCTCACCTCATCTTTAAGCAAAATTTTATTCTGTCTCTTCTTGCCCTGGAGGTCTGTACAACCACCCTAGTTCTATCCTTATTTTTTTCCTATCTAGTAGCTTAATCCCAGATTGATTCATTATATTTCTCCGAGCAATATTTCAGTTCTGATTTTTTTTTCCTATACACACAGCTCTCCTTTCCCCTCCCCTGTTTCTTGCATGTTTTTGTCTTCCAGAAAGTCTGGAAGCCCTGTGTTTAGAATTAATATCCTTCCTTGGGAATAAATCACGTTTCTCATATAAATACTACACTGCAATGCATTTGATTACCAGATGTTCATATTTTTAATATCATATTTCTGTAATGGCACCTCCAGAAACAATATCCTAGTTACACACTGGATGTAGAGGCACTCCATGAATATTTTATAACTCTGCACATGGAAGATTCTCCTAAAGTGTCTTTTACAGCTTAGTTTCATGATGAATCAATTGTCCCATTGTTAAGCAAGTTCTTTTTAACCATTATCATTCATTCTATTAGTTCTAAGCCTCAGCTCTCCTTGCTCCAATATAAATAATTATACACTCATTCTCTTTGTGAGAGTATCTGTAAAAAAAGGAGCCTTATTTTCACTGTTTTGGTCAGTATCTGAGCTTTCTAACCGACAGTGGGAATTCTAGTTTTGGGCAGTGGAAATTTCAGTAACTGACTGAACTGATGAGTCCTTTTAATTCAGGCAGTGTCAGATGCTTGTTTGGAGAGTGAAACAGTTTTTCAAAGTTTTTTTTAAAATTATGTCAAGGTTTACTTTTTGACATGAAGCATATCTCCTATTTATACATTGATTATTTATTTTTGGACCACTTTCTAACTTTTCCTGATGCCTCCTAGAAAAGAATATTTCATTAGTTGTATTCATCTTTGAAGTATATGTGGAAGCTGTGAACTGACATGCATATTCCAAATGCAAGTATATAAAAATTATTTCCTGTCTCCAGAAGTTTGGGAGGTATACCTGTCTCCCAACATCAAATTATTCCATATGACATGGGGCACGTTTGCTAGTTTTTCCACTGATTTCTTCTTGATGCAAAACTCACTTTAAAATTGTAGAATATTTAATTCTATTCTTTCTCTTCTCTGCAGCTGAATGGTTTCAAAGCCTTGGTTCTCTGAATTTTTAGGTTATATATGCTTTTAACACTTCTATCAATTGGCAAACTTATTCCTAAATATGTATTAGAATTGAAAAATTTAATAGCTAAAACTTTCAAATAGTAAAACCTTCAACAGCATGGCAGGTTGGTTCTGGGCTAAGATTTGGATCAGCAGACTGAGAGGAATGACAGTCTCTGAGAAACTATTTATTCTGGTGCTTCTTTGAGAATGTTTGGAATTGAAGGAAATTTTAGCTTGTAAACCAACTGTAGAGTAGAAAATAAACTGTAGATAAAATTCAGATCTGAGCTGAAGCCGTTGTGGTTTCCTTTTAATAACTAACACTTAATTAGAATTTTGCTTGTTATAAATTGCAATTGCTAACACTTGAATCTATGAGGGGAAAAGACATAATTTCCCCACTATTAAAAATTAAACTGTTACCATTTTGCAGGATTTTAGATAGTGGGGTGCTTTTAATTTTTACTAAAATGTCTACAGTTTTTTGACATTTTCATCAAAATTACTACATTTACTAAAATATTGGGGAAAATAGGTTTTCAAACAAAAGGTTTTGTGGAAATAGCAACAAATATTGAATTAAAAATGACAATATTAAGGAAAACTATATATGTAACACTACTGGAAACATGGACAGTTTTGACTAATTTTCAGGGGAAAAATGAAGTACTAGAATATAGACTCTGAAAACCCTTACATACATAGCAGTAATAGAGATAGAAAAATTACAAATTTGAAATAGTCAAAGTTCACTTTTTATATAAGTTCATATACAAAAGCCATTATATTCAATGAAAAAAAGATTAACATTTTTTCCCAAAAGATTACATAATTCTTAGATCTTTTTAGGGTTGTGTATTATCCTTTGATTAAAAAAAGATTTCTGGTTAATACCTAGAGCATCTCATGAACTCAAACGGAATCAGTACTGATACTTGTCCAAATGTTAACTCAAGTAGGGTGTTGAAAGCTATGAGTATGCAGGGAATGCTGCCCCAAAATCATGAGCACAAAGTGAAGGGCATCCCTAAGTTACATAGAGGTTGAATCTGCTTGTGAGGATACTCCACATTATTATATTACATGACACTGTTCAACTTTGTGTAGAAGGTTCCTATGATCATCTTTACAGCATGTTAATTGTGGACTAACATCACTAACCCAGAGTATAGATTCTGCTACTGCCTGAAGCTCTTCCTGAAATGTGGTGAAACTAAGATTGGAAGGACTCAGAGTCCCTGAAGAGCAGGGAATGGGCTGAGACCCTGGTGTTCCTCTCCATTACTTTCTTTTAGATTATTTTTGACAAGATGCTATTTTTTTCCAAACAGGGAAAACTCCTGAACCATATAATCAGAGTCATGATGGGAAAGGGTATTCTTAAGAAATATTTTTTTCTGCAGTAATATGCAGAAGGGAAAAATAAACCATCTCCTTATCAGAATTAACACATAATTTACACCATCGAAAACTGGATTCCTGGAATTAAGTAAATTCACGTTTTTTCCTGATATGATTATCAGAAGTGTTTCTAGTATCTCATTCAGACTGTCATTTCTTCATCCTAACATTCTACTGTGTCACTTGTCATCATCCAAGAGGACAGGTAAGGGCATAGAACAGAAGCATAAACCTGATACTCAGCTCACCCATAAACTCAACATCAGAAAAGAAGTTCTCTTGAGCAATTTTTTTTTCCAATTTCGATATAGATGTGGCAAGGTATGATTTTGCAAGAATAAAAGTTTATAATGAAAAAGATGAAGTACCTGGCTTTTTCCTACCATGCGTATGGGTGTAAATCTAATATTCAGATTTAGCACATGCATTAGTATTAGGGATGTGTTGATAAAAATATCATACAAATTAATTCTGTAATATTCTACATCACTCTTTGTATTTGATTTTCCCATAAACAGGGAATAACAATACTAACACAACCACTAATATGAACTAGAAGTCCATTAGCTAGTATTTTGTTACAGTGAATTCAGAATTTTGTCAAGTTTAAAGTTAGTTAAGTTACAGTGATGCTAATGGTCTCCAATGCAAACACACCTGTTGGATGATGTGATCTAGACTTAGCTTTTTTCTCCATCTTTTTAATACAGATGTAAATCTGAGAAACTCGAGTGTATGTGGTACTCTGTCAAACAATTGTTAGAGAAACACCATTTGCTTGAAAAACATTGTAGGAAATGTGCTTAATTCCACTGCTAAGAAATAACACCAAACCTGAAATCCTGTATAAGACGCTTATTTTCCAGTCTATTTGTGTATGTAATTGTAAATATACAGGAATGGCAAGATTATCCACTGAAATATATACTTAAAAAGAAACCCCACTGAACATTTTCTAATAATTTTTAGCACTTAGTTTTTTTTAAATTATGTTGGGCATCAAGCTGATGGCTTTTATAAACTACGTGTCACAACCACAGGATCAGACTCTTGTTGGTAATATTTGTCTTGTAGCTGTCCTTTGGGTTTTTTCCCAGGTGCACTACTTCACGTTTATCTATACTAAATTTCACCTACTGTGAGAGTTTACAGTCAAACCATCCTTCCACAAATCAGGGCAGTTCACAATGGTGAAGGCTGTCTGAAGCATGTGCCAGAAAAGTTCACTTAAAAGTACAATTACCTGGGAGAGAAGTAGAGTTCACAGGCAGCTACTTTCTGCAGTAGGTTTTCCATGTCTGGCAATGGGCAGTCATACAGATTATATTTTTTCTTGGGAACAGTCACTATTGAAATGGAGTAAGTATCTAGGGAAAGTAGATTCACAGACTGAATTTTTTGCATTTTTTTTTTGTATTTTTCTGTTTAAAAAATGTAAATTACTATTTTCAGCATTTCTTTTTAATTTATAGCAGTTCTTCACCAGGATAATACATGCCAAATTATTTACTTCAGAGCATTGAGAGGATTACTTAGTTACTGTTTAAAAAGCACTTTGAAGATAAAAAGCACTATTGAGCTGCTTAAGACTTACTGAATAGTCAATTATCTAAAGGTCCCATTCTCCCCCCTACAGGTTATTTCTACATAGGGGAGAGTAAACTCTGAGCTTCATATTGTGACTTTCAAAGCCAGGCTTCTAAAATATTACTGGTTTCAAAAATTTGCTTTTTTTAGTGGTCTGAATGTTGTTTCTTTGAAGTCAATGGCAAAAGTCAGCAGATTCCACTGAGGTATAATGTAGCTGTTGAAACAATGGCTAGAGCCGCTATCCACGTTTTGTCTTACTTAATGTGTATATATATACATACACACACGTATATATACGTACACACACAGATGGTGGTTTGCCGATGACGAAGATATGCTTTTAATTTCAGACCTTAGGTACATGGAACTCATTCCTTCATAAAGAGCCACTTCTAAAGAGACACACTGACTTTGCTGTGAACCTCCACAGGCAGAATGGCTCCCATTACAAGATCTGAACAGAACAGATGAATGATCTTATCAACAGTGGGGGGGAAAAAAAGCTCTTGAAAACGCTCCACCTGGCTCCTGTACTCTGGCTACCTCACAGCTAATAGAGATACCTCATATGAAGAAATGAGATAAAATGAAAGAGTTTCTGAACCCTCCATTTGTAGTGAGCCATTGCCCACAACAAAATCATTAAAGGTAATTAATTACCAGTCCTTTGTTTCGTATCTTAACTGTTAAAAACATCGTAAGTGATCAGTGTAAGATAAAAGTTCCTCTGTTTGCTGAGGACAGGAATCTCCCTTTAGACTAAATAGTTTGGGAAATAACTGTTGCATACATATCAGATCTTTATGGTAGAAGGCATCAGTCCCCCAAACACCAATACATACACTTAATTTTGTAAACAAATACCTTTTGATTCTGGTATGACTGATTATGAGTCAGATGTTAAGTATTTGTTAATACTAGCATAATTATGGCTTAAATTCATCAATATATGCCACCTGAGGAGAAAGTCATGAGAGTTATATATTTAGCTGAGATTCATAATTGATTACTCCCTAAGAAAAAGAACAGTATCTCAACCTGAACTCATTTAAATTTGACCTTTTAATGTGCTACAGCAGCATACCTTCTTATGCTTTTAGTTGCGTTGGCTCTTAAATCAGGATCTAGATGTAAAAGGTCATGCTGAATTCTTGAATTACATTTTTAACAAGAACCACTCTTAATTTTTTTTGTGATTAATACCAAGAAAATGCAGTGATCATAAGAGTAAAGGAGTGAGAAGGGATTTGATTAACAAATTGGTCTCTATATCCTATTCTGTTTGAAAGCATACACTAATCTGATGACAGGAAGCACAGCTAAAGAAGTGATGGCTAAAACACAATGTTATGAAATAAAAAATTAGTTGATCTTTCTAGTAAGAATGTAAATCTTCAGTTAAAAAATGAATGTTTGGCCCACGTGTGTCAGACATTTCCAAAGGACAGAAGTTAATTATATGTTTATGGTTCTGTGCTTCTAAAATATTTGTCTCCCACAGAATCTCATGAAATATGAGTTTGTTTACAGGAAATTGTGGAAATAGTGACTCATCTTTTCAATAATTTACACAGGATAATTTCTTGAAAAGCAAGATCAGCAGGGGCTTGTTTTTTCTTGATTGAAAAGGATTTGGTTAGCTACCTCTGGATACTCTTGAAAACGAGGAGGATTTCCAAAGTAGAATCTAAGTGAAGTTTGCTCTTTGGCAATACAGTTTTACTACTAGTTGCTCCAGTCCTCTAAGCCATAGCCTCATATCTGTTACTGTGGTTTTTCAAAACTTCATTTCTGACTGATATCTTTTCCAAACACTGTTTAATGTAAATGTCACAAAATGCTCCCAACACATAGAAGTCTCTCAGGTTTCTCCAGCCCCTCTTGGGGTGTTTATAGCTACTCTCCATAGGCCATGGTGTTTTTCTTAAATGTGATTTGAGAGATGGATGACTGTGGATGGTCTAGTCCATGATGTAAGTTACAAGACCTATTTGGGTTCCTCCAGTTCGTAGCTGAAAACCATAGCTCCAAGAACAGGAATAACATATAAGCAACATAGATATGTTGCCATTTTTGCTTGGCTGCATCCCCTATTGCAGGAGCAGCAAGAAGAAAGGGCATAGAGTTATCACAACAGATAAAACATATCTCCAGGATATTGTTATAATGATGTCAGAAAAATAAAGAACTCTTTCAAGTGTTCTTATAGACAGCCCTACAGAACCTAACAATATTTTCGTAATGAAAAAAATTCAGGAGCTTTGTTGCTAAAAAATAGAGCAGGTTCTTGCAGATGCTCAAACATAACATGATGTCCAGCATAATGAATATGTTAAATTAATAGCCACAGGATACAGAAAATGTTCTACAAGTCTGCTCCATTAATCTTCTAAGAGAGTGAGAATCTGCTACAATACTGGAATTTTCTTTTGAGATTTCCTAAGTTAAAGCTTATCATAGTCTTAATTTCACTCTGAGCTTGCAAATAATAGCTAATGAAATTTGACCTTGTGGACAGAAGGTGAAATACATAATATTGTACCCATCAATTAGAAAAGCAAAAGCAGTAAGCATGCATTTTAAAAGTATGTAAGAAGTACGTTTATGAACTGCGGAAGTGTTTTAGATTCTTGCAGTGACCTGTATGACCTTCTCATCAATATGCCCCACATGAATAATGCAGCCACCCCAAATTCATGCCATTAAAAATTGTAGTAATTGTCTGACATGCACATGCAACATTACACTGGGGCTCAATTTGGCCTAGAGCATTCCATTAAAACACAAAGTGAGTTTCAAATGTATATGTTAAAATGAAACATCAGCTATAATGAAAAAGGAAGCAGAACAGAGTGGCCTTTAGGTATTAGTATGCATTTTCCTTTAGAGAATGTTTTGCCACACTTGTACTATACATAATGCCATTTTATATTTGATGTGCAATCAATCCTCATTTTATTTTGCTTTTAAAATTATCCTATGAAAAGTACAGGGCAATCAATGTACTGTGCTCTAGAGCGATGGTGCTATTATTTGAATTGCTATTGCTATTTAATATTTAGTTTTCAATAAAGCCTTGATTACGGTCCATTGTATTAGCTACCACACAAGTACTTAGGAAAGTACTTGGGAAAATGTTGCTCCTAATCTAAAGTTCAGCATCTCTGAGTTATGAAGTTTTAGTAAGCTTAGAAAAAGACAGGTGAAATACATTAGAGTGGCCTGGTTATAATTGGCTCTTCATATGCTACCCCAGAACATTCAGGGATTGAGATAACTACCATCCTGGCATTCTCATATTAGTTCATATAGTAGGATACCTAATAAATTCTATTGGAATTAATGTTTTTTAAGTGTGTCTAAAGACCTTTGGCACTGCACAATAGAGTATTGGGTTTCACATAGCTTAAAAAGATTGTCTTCATAATACTGTGCAGAGTTCAGCCCCTTTAGCAATGAGGTTCAGTCACAGCGAGATGAAAACTAAAGAACTACTAGTGGGTGTGTTTACCTTTTACCAAGCACAGAATCTGCCCCCATAGATGTCTTTGACATGAAAAGTATATTCAAAAGTGTGTAAGAGGCAAAGCCAGAGCATATCAATGATTGGAGAAGGTAACTTAAGATTGAAAATGCTGGACGTGTTTTGGATTCACCAAAGAGTGCAAGTGAGAGTTCTATTAGTGCATTTATGTAACTTTAGTGGGGTTACTAATGAGGAAAGTGGTTGTCCCTGACACCACATCCACATGGAATTTTTAATGTGTCTGTGAAATTGTGAGGCAGACTTATTCACAGAAGATAATAAATGTACCCTTTGGATTCCTATGTCTATAAAACCCTTGTGGCTGCTACATACATCACTTTTTTAAAATCTAAAATATTATTAATGTTTTTATTGAAGACATGTTTATGCACTGCTCCCCACTATAAGGTATTTATTAGTTGAAGGAGGCAGCCAATGCTTCACAACTTGCCAGTCTGTGTGAAGCTTTAAGGACACTTGTATGAAAGTAATGAGTTGATGTCATTGTACATGTGCTGCAACTGATTTTATGTGGCTTCACAGTTTTATGTTTAAACCAAATTTTTAGTCTACTTATTTTGCATTGACTAGAACAAATTTACTTTCATTTCCTTGCTTCATTCTTCAAATTAGAATACAATAACCAATTTATTAATATTCTGCTAGAAACAGGGCAGATTTTATATTAAAAAAAATACAAAATAGTTCTTTTCCGGGCTAATATGGTACATGCCAGGTTTCAGCCTGTACTGAATTTTGTAAAGAAGTGGTAAACAGGGATTTGGAAGGGAAATACTGACAGATCTGCTACCAGCATTGTAATATTGTTGCATATAAAAAATTTTCGAAAGTTTCCATCATATATAATTACACTGCTTATAAAAGCATTTCTGAGCACAGAAATAGGCTAAACTTAGGAGCAGCAACCTGTCATTCTGCCTCCTCTTTCTGCATTCCTGCTTTTCTTAGAGGTCATTTTTAATGAGTATGTACAAGCACCTGAAAAATCAGGTGCATAAATTAACAAACAATTAAGGTAGTTAAGAAAAAAAAAATTAATTGCTAGTTTCTATATATAAATCCATTCATTATCATGAAGTATGCCTGCATGTTTATCATATAGCAGTTACTGAGGCCCCAAAGAAATGGGTATTTTTCATTGTGTTGCAGTCATGAAACTGGATACAACATAAAGAAAATAATTTGCTTTCAAATTTATATGTCAGTGGGTACAGTTGAAAGAATGTTATCATGACTTAATATAGCAAGTGCTTAATTATTTCTGTATAACATTCCCCCCTCCCTCTGTTTAATATCACTGTCTGTCTGGAATGGCTGTTGACCTATTTTTCAATTAATTGCAATGAGAATACAAAATTGCCTTTAAAGCGGTGAATTTTTTTTGGTGGATTACCCATGACAGCTGAAATGGTGAATTCATAATTGATAAACTTTGTTGCTATCATCAATAGTGAACTAGCATTACTACCCAAAATCTTACAAAACAATAATGGCATCAGAAAATATATAGAATGTTGAGAATAGGACTCCATAGAAAATACCACATTTCTTTATAAGACAGAAATAAATTTTATATTTACAAATGCAAAATGCTAATGTATTTAGGTATTAACACACTAATTATCCTATGAAATTTGATCAGGGGATATCCATGTATCCTAGGCAAGTTTGTTGGGCTCTGACTGAATAGCATAATCAATATTTGACATTACACCCGTAAAACAAGAAAAAATGTTTTCCTTTTCATCGGACAAAGAACAGAAGGTAATAAGGTGAAGAAAGAAAATGAGGTAAAAAAGATTCATTTCCTGTAAACAATCTCACTCCAACAAATCAGACTACTAAAACAAAGAACGTAGTTGTTTACAGTTGCAATTTTGATGCAGGCATTAGATGCCTGGTCTCTGGAGTGGAAGCTGGAAACGCAGGTGAAATGCCATGGATATCTGGAAGACTAGAAGGTAACCCATGAGCCTCTAATTGGAATCCCAATGTGATGAATAAATTATCCGAGAAGGAAATGCTGAGAAGGTGAATATAATTTCTAGCCTTTCCTAACTATCCACTAAGGACCAACAACCAGTATCTCTCTCCACTATATAGCCATTTAATCTTTTGAAAATTTCAGCTAGGTTTACTCTTTGTTTAAAATTTAACCTCTGGAGTAGAACAAACATGGTAGTATGTATATAACAAACTTCAGTCCAATTCTTCAGTTATCTTTTGGGAACTTGGCTCCCACTGAAACCCAAGAGAATTATGTACATAATTACTTCTGTAAACATAATGCCTAGAACTCGGAACACTCCTGAGAATGTTTAGAGACCTAAAATCAAGGTCCTCCTCTGCCTGAGGGGATTCTGTATTCTCAGAGACTGAGCTAGTCCTGCATACATCCAGAGTCATAATACCAGTCACCCATGCACAGAGTTTAGCTACCATCAGATGACATCACAGTTTTATAGTGGTGTTAGTTTCATCAATTTTGATGATGGCGGTTCAAGAATTTTAGTGTGAATAAGATGCACAGATGGAAACTAAAGTCAGCAGATGTTAAATATTCCCAGGTACCCGTGACCTCTCTTTTGTGCATACAAGCATAATCCCTTCTACTTTTTTTTTTTTCAGAAACATCTCTTGAAGCAAACATTATTAGGGCAAATGGATAGCAATTAGGTTGCTGCTGACATCTCAAAATACAGGATACCTGCATGCAATTTTAGTAGTATGAAGATTGTGACTTATAGCATCAGAGACATTTACTGTATGCATTTCATTCAGCACTGTAATAGCTACGGACTATATTCAACACTTGCTAGCAAAATTAGCCCCAGCTAACTGAATGTTATTTGTCCCTTGCCATTTTGTTATTCACCGTGATCTGTTGTTGATACCCACACTATTAGCACCATGTGAATCACCTGAAAGTAATTTAATCAGCCAAGTTCTCCTGTCACTTTAATATTGGTCAACTCAGGCTGCATTGGTATAAAATGAAAGCATAATTAGCTCAATGACTGAAAATTAAAGGAGATGACGCTTGTAATGTAGATTGCATTCTTATTATTTGGATTTCCAAGTTGATTGCCTTTAGTAGATCTTTCAGCCTCTGTAGCTCACATTGATGACAAGGGTTAACAGTGGCCATCAGTAGCTATTAGTGCAATATGGCTCATAGGCATCATCCACTGCTAACTCTCAGACCAGCTATTATTCCCCATAAAATTACTTTTAAGTATGCAAGTCGGGCATTCCAGTATTGTCATGCTTAGCCATGGATGGTCCATTATCTGCAAATACACAAAAACTATTCAGAACTTTGTTTCAAAAAACATTTTTTTTTATTCCTAATGTTTTCCATATAGTTGAATAAAAGGAGGACTGAAGACAGAAATATATGAGAAGATCAAGAAAGAATGCAACATAAGTCAGAATAAATTTTAATGATAAAATTATAAGATCTACTATGATGTAGCTTGTATGTAAAGCTTTATTGGTTACTGTGAGAGGTTATATAGTGGTTTGTTGGAAAAGGAAAGAACTGTGAAGAAGACCTTAGACACCACACATGATGTGTTGGTTTTTTGGGGTTTTTTTATGTTTCATTTATGGACTTTTACAGAGACCTATACACTGCAAAATAAAATGAAAGCTACATGTGATTCTTCTCTTTACTTTGATGTTTGACCTGTCAAAAAGACAGTGAAAAATTACATTTTGCACCAGGTTAGTTAGGGTTGTTCCTTCTTGGTTACTACTTGGTTAGTTAGGGTTGTTCCTGCCCTTTCCTGCAGGTGTTGTATTTCAGGTGCTGAATCCGCATTACTGAGCAATTTCTGTTGCTTTTTGCTATAAAGTAATTGGAAAACAACCAAGCCCATGAGTGGTGGCTATTTCAACAATATGAGGCATTTCTCATAAACAGTTGAGGTTTTTTTTAAAGTTTAAAACCTGGAAAACAATGTCATAGAAAAGTGGGAATTTGAAAAAATGGTGCCATAGATGAGCCAAATGCACGCCAAAGACATTAAATGGATGTTTTGCACCCATGTCTATATATATACAGCATTTCAATAGTATCTGTTCTATGTAACTAGCTGCAAATTATTGTATGATGAACAAAAATAAACAGGGTACCCCTAAAGAGTAAGCTTTTGCCCAAACAGCAGCTTATTTTATTATTTTTTCTGTCAGGACACTATAGACACTGATAGTACTTTGATACTTGATACTGACTTTTACTTGGATAGTTTAAACCAAGGACACTTAATTTGCGAGGCAATTGGTACATCAACAGTTCATATTCATTTAAATTAATGTAAACAATGGTATTACAGAGAGTGATTTAAGACTAAGAAAATCACTTCTTAATAGTTTTCTATAGAGAATGTTGGTGAAAATTGGAACCAAATGTTCACTGAGGCCACAGTGCTTTACTTGTTATTTCCTTTGGACTTTTTTGTAGCCAGGAACAAATACATATCACTTAAATTTGTTTTTCTTTTCCAAAATTGTCAGTCAACTTTTGGCAGTAGGGACTGTTGGGCAGATGACTAGCACCTTCATTGTGTTTTTGTGATCATATAGCAGGACTCAGGATATTAAAGAGAAATGAGGCAGAGAGGGTGAAGAGGCATGATAGATGAGGGATTTTTCCAGCAGCCTCCTGGGACAATAAGACCAAAGTGATAGAAAAAAGCTGTCAGGATAGCAAAGGTTCCAGGTTTTGTCAGTGTATTTAGGAATACAAATCTTATAGTTCTTGTAAACAGGAGAGAAAAATGTCTTTAATTAATTTCCACATCTGTCCCTGTGCACAGGTAATCCTCTCTGTTTAAGATTTTTGTGAGTTGGGTTTTTTTTAAATAGTTAATCTTAGTCCTCCTGAACACTATGTTTCATATAAAATACAAATGCAAGACCTAAGTTTGTTTTTGTAATAGAATGTACAGAATTCTCCTTGCTTAAGGATGAAAATTTTATCTGTATATCTTTATATGCAGTAGCGAAGAAAACTGTGTAGAAAGAAAAAAGTATGGGGAAGATCTGTATCATTCTACTGATTCAACAGCTTCAGGTTGTAGAATATTACAAATTATGTGAACTTAGATGAAGAATCTCAAAAGGAGACATTTCCTTACCAGATATCTCGTATCATAGCACAGAGGTAGATGTGATGCATACCAAGAACAAGGGTACAGGGCACAAAAGTTGGACTCACAAGTAGATATTGTCAGTAGTTTTCACATGTATCCTCACATTTTAATAGGAAGTCAGCAAGTAACTAGAAGCAGAAAGGTACTTGGAGAAAGGTCCCCTTAAGTATGGGACTCCTGTGTCTTTTCTGTTTGACAGTTCCTAGAGGGGAAAGAGGAGAGTGGACATGTGGCACATCTGGCTTGTCCTCTATAAAAATACTCCAGATTTTATATCCACACTTTATATTTTGAATTTTCCATTCAACAAAACCATGTAAAATCAAAACAGCAGAGTATTTGAAATGCTATGCATATCAAAATGAAACTGACATTTTTGTTTTTGAAGAGAGCACACTTCGAGCAGGATAGAAATGCAAACCTTTTCATTATTATTTTCCAGAATCAATAGAAAATTGATTTGTTATATCTGCATAGTCCCAGTCTTGTTCTAGTCTTATGTGTTTACGTGACCAGCTCAGCTTTGGAGGTTATATTTATCATTAGTTACCTTCTGTAGCCTTTCCATCATCCACAGATTTTATCTCATTGATGAAAGTACTAAGTATCTTCAGGATTTATACTGATATCTCACAAACTCCACCAGAAATTTTTCTTGTCCTTCAATTAGTAAGTTTTGTTCTATTTAGCATAAGATCTGTAGTTATTAAATGGTGTTAATTTACCATCAGATTATCTTACAGTACTGATTCAAATTCTGTACAAAGACTGTTGCATCTGTTCAGTTACTTTTATCAACTACGTCAGAAATTTTGTTGAAGAATGAAATTGGATAGTTTGACAAGACAGAACGTGTGTAAGTTCAATCCTGTCACCTTTATAAATATAGATGACATTGTTTTCTAGCTAATTTTTGTCAGTTGACTCCCATATTACTGTTTCCTTATTTTCCATGGGATTCATGCCAGGCTAATCAGCCTGAAAACAATCTGTTGTCATCCCCTCTATTTATTTATTTATACCATACTGATATAGCATTAACGCTTTTCCAGGCATCCCAAATTTCCTGGTAGCACTAGAAGCATAGTGATCTTTTGTACTCTGGTACATTCTTGTAAATCTTTTGGGCAGGGATACTCTAGGCATCTTGATTATAAAATGCCAGTTTTAAGTAAATGATGTCTAATTTTTCCTAATGTCTTATCATTAAATTCCAAATTGGTTTCTACTGTTATTGATAGTTTTCTTTCCCTGTTTTTGATATATTCACTTGCATTAAAAATTGCTGCCTTTGTCCAGGATGGGTTTTCATCAAAGTTGAAGCCATAGTTAAAGCAATTATTTTTGTGTTGTACTGATTGTTTTGGCCTTCCATTATCTCATTTTATGGATCTTACAACTGAGTCATTTTTCATTGACTTCTTTCCTTGTAGTTACTTCATGCATAATTTCCAGCAGCTTGGGAAAGTTGCCACCAGTAAAGACCAAGGGATGTAAAAGCATGGACGAGGCAGCCTTCTTTCCTACCTTAACCCTGGCCAACACAATGTGGTTTTTCTGTCACTTGATGGGGGAGAAGATGCATCCTGTTCATTGTTTTGCTTTTAAAGTAATCAGGTGATGATCAATGTTTCCTACACAACCACCAACCTCCTATCTTGAGAGTAATCCGTTTTAATCCATGATTTTGAGAGCCAAAAAAAGTTATTTTGAGTTGTGGGTATTTTTCCCATTCAGTAAATATTTCTTTATCACCATGTACACAAAACTTTCAATGTATAGCTCACAGTTTTTGTTAAAATATACTCAGATATTATTTGCAAGCTCGCCTGAAATTGGGATTGTATTTGGTTTGCCTCCTCCATAGTCTTGATTTTTTTAGTGCCCTCCCAGCTGCCTGAACCAGTCTCTAGCTGTTTGTATGATATCTCACAAGAATGTGACCCACCAACTTCAGCTTTCTGCTTCACACCAGTTCCACTATGAACAGTGAAGTTTTCGTATTTTCACTGCTAGGCAATATTTCACAATGTGGAACGCATATCCTCTCCCATTATGATGTCTTCTTCAAAGACATTTCAATTACTGATAGTTCAAATCAGTTCAGAAACCTCTGAAGATGAAGGAGATTCCCAGTACTGATAGGTCACTAAGACAGTGAAAGAGACCAGGGCTTCTGAAACAATGCACTGATGCACAAATGTGCAGTGATATTTGGAAACCATGCACTAACCTTTAAAAAAATGTACACAGTGTCTAAAACAAACAAAAAAATCTAAATTTTCTCACTCAGACTTTCTCTTGAAATGCACCACAATTTTTCCTGTTATAATATTCACTTCCAAAACGCAAACTGCTTCATGATCATTCTAAACATGAGTGCCAGATGGCACTTGCCCTTGAGCCAAACATACCTTCCATGTCTTGAAACTTCTTTTGTTTTAAAGTCCTTTTTGAAAGAATGATACCTTTGCAGAAGCTGCAGCAGAGATGTTCATGCATTTTTCAAAGCTTCTCAAGTCCTATAGTTTACCCTTTGCTTTCCACTACCTTTGATGATCAATGTGTCTATCTCATGGCCATCCTTATAACTGTTCACTCACATCTCATTAGTAAGGTGGAAAAGTCAGTGAATTTTATTTCTTAATGTAGTTCAAATAATTATCAACCCACTCTGATGCCAAGAATAAGTGAAGCAATGCAAGAGGAACTTTCATAATCTGACAGTAACCATAAAAATCACATTTTATAATTTCTGTTACTTTGTTATTCAATTAAGACCGTACTTGATATTCTCCACTCATGTAACTATTTCATTACTACTACATAGTACTGAAAACTTTAGTATCTTCCTATCAACCCTCCGGCATTACACAGTAACTCTTGTAGCTTATCTTCAGGTAGCATTGAGAGTCTCAGCTGCCACTGCTCTTGGGTTGTCTGCAGTGTTCAGTTCTAAGATAGTCCATGTTCACTACTATATTTGCAGTCAATGCCATTGTGTTTCTCCTTCCCTAGATTTCTGATCCAAAGCCTGTTAAAAGGGCTGTAATCAGCTTCAATGGGCTTTCATCATCCATAGCCAATCTCTCCTGTCACTACAGGTTTTTCACCAAGTTAGTAACCACTGTTGTTACTAATACAAAGAAATTCCTTAGAAACAAACCAGAGAAATGTCTCTGATCAAATTGTACAAAACAGTATTTAACCAGTTGGTTCTCAGTACTCTCAAAAAACTATTTTCACTCTGAAGATCTGCCAGTTTACCAGACAGGCAAATGAAGGCAGTGAGTTAGCTTAATATTTGTACAATAATTTATGTTAATTTAAAACCACATTGTTGATGCCCTTTGCTTAAGCACATACAAGAGAGAAAGAATTATACAGGATAGCGATTATTCTTTTCTTATATTATCTGTTGCTTATTTGAATTTCAGCAATCCACAATGAAAGACATTATGTAAATAAAGCTCAGTCACAAAGTAAATATTGAATTGTCTTGCCTTGTCCTACTTAAAAGCTAGATCCAGAGCCCAAGGGACCTTACAAGACCAAGATCACCAAGGTGAGTAGTTCTGTGTTTTTTCTGGACTAAACTTGAATGGCTATTGGGACAACACATTTTTGTATTTTGAAGTGTCTAGAGCTTTTTAAAAATACTTGGAAATGCATGATTTTTAACTGTACTACTGTCTTTACAACTCTAAAAGGTTACATCTATTATATTCTGCAGTCAAAGCAGCTCTGCAGGGAATCTTATCTCTGACATATGCCAAATTATGCAGAATCTCATCCATCTAATTGCACACCATGTACAGTGACTTTTAAAGAGTATTTTTTGGCCCCGAGACTGATACTAACCTTTAAAAAGTGCTCAACCCATTTGTTGTGCCACCTCCTATCACCTGTTTAATTTTTATCTTGTATGACTAAAGTTTAGAAAAAAAAAGCTTGACTGATTTCTTTGTGTATAAGCACAGAAAAATTTGCACCATTCATATTTGGGCAAAAGAATTTTTTTCTGAACTATCATGTTGTTATGGCTCATACAAAGCACACCTATTGCTTAATTACAATGTCATCTTATATGTGAAGTTCAAAGCTATTAGCCCTTTAGTGTAGTATTTCCTTTAAAAATGCTCTTGCATGGCCTCAGTGGGTACTTGTACTCTTGTACTGCTAAATATTAACTCATAGAACTATGTTTTGCATGGGTATTCAAACTATCATATTGATTTTTGTCTCTGTGTAAAAAGTGCTGAAATACACATTTAGTTCTGAAGGAATCTTCACTGGGATTAAAAGCACTACATAGTAGATATTGAATTTCAATGGCAGTAGAGTCCTTCACTCAGAATTTTTTATAAAAGTTTCTATCAGTATCTTTCCTGTGCTTTTCAGAAATTTAGGAGTTAAACTTCAACATGTGACAAGGTATTTATTACTGGAATTTATACTTTTAGGAAAATTAAATGTGCCTATATATTTTATTTGTACAATATACTTACAGGAAGTTCTAACCAGTTTAAATTGACTCCCTTTTTGCCCAGCTTCTGCAAAATTAAAATTGCTGTACGTTTCAAACATTGAATGATTCCTCTTCATACTTGAGGTTACTGATCAATACAGATTCCTTAACATAATAGTTACGTATCAAAAATTGCGGACTCCTCCAAAATCATGAAGCCAAACAAAGTTTACATGGACTTTGCAAAAATTTTGATCTCAGACACAAGATGAAGACTTTGTATTTAAAATAGGAAAAATGGTTTCGAATGTGTCATTTGTTACTTGCACCCCAAACAGACCAACATAAATATCTGCGGTATCTGTGAGAATTAAAGTCCAAGAAGCTTGCACAGCTCAAGTAAGAATCACAGAATCACAGAATCACAGAATCTAAGGGGTTGGAAGGGACCTCGAAAGATCATCTAGTCCACCCCCCCTGCCAGAGCAGGGTCACCTAGAGTACATCACACAGGAACGCATCCAGGCGGGTTTTGAATATCTCCAGTGAAGGAGACTCCACAACCTCTCTGGGCAGCCTGTTCCAGTGCTCTGTCACTCTCACAGTGAAAAAGTTCTTCCTGATATTCACATGGAACCTCCTATGCTCCAGTTTAAAACCATTGCCCCTTGTCCTATCATCAGTCATTACTGACAAAAGCCTGGATCCATCATCCTGACACTCACCCTTTACATATTTGTAAACACGGATGAGGTCACCCCTCAGCCTCCTTTTCTCCAAGCTAAAGAGACCCAGCTCCCTCAGCCTCTCCTCATAAGGGAGATGTTCCATTTCCTTAATCATCTTTGTGGCTCTGCGCTGGACTCTCTCAAGCAGTTCCATGTCTTTTTTGAATTGTGGGGCCCAGAACTGGACACAATACTCCAGATGTGGCCTCACCAAGGCAGAATAGAGGGGGAGGAGAACCTCTCTTGACCTACTAACCACCCCCTTTCTAATGCACCCCAGGATGCCATTGGCCTTCTTGGCCACAAGGGCACATTGCTGGCTCATGGTCATTTTCGTGTCCACCAGGACCCCCAGGTCCCTTTCTCCTACACTGCTCTCCAGCAGGTCAGCCCCCAGCCTGTACTGGTGCATGGTGTTGTTCTTCCCCAGATGCAAAACTCTGCACTTGCCCTTGTTGAATTTCATTAAGTTTCTAGAATGTTTCATCTATGGTCATCACTCCTTACCTTTGTGCATGACAATCAATAGAACTCAACTTGTGGATTTTTTATTCTGTCATTGGTAGAGAGATTTTTTTTTTTCTGTAAGTGTAACAGGACTAGAAATATTTCAAAGTGTTTGCAGTTTGCTTTTGTTAATATTAATCCATAAAGCACTTGTCCTCCATACAAAGAAACAAAATAACTTTACAATTCCCTGTGCTAGTACCTGTTTTGGAAGAGTTGCAATTTGGAGAAAAAATTGCATGTAATTTAGTGTGGGACTCAATATATTAGTGCATATAGACTATAAATTAACAAACTACAACACTGCCTGACAACTTCAGTGACTAAGACACTGTGGAGAAAATGTTAACCATTCTTTTTACTAAAAAATGTCACGTGGTTAACTAGGACTGAATAACATAAACTATAATTTGAAAAGTATGAGAATTCTAGCACATACACCAGTTCATACAGTAAGTTTTTCCTAACACCATTTAGGATTTTCTAATGTTATCTGATTTGTAAAGACAGTCCAGCAATGTACAGCAATTTTAGTTTTGCAGAAGGGGAGCATTTGCCATGTTGCTTCCTGCAGACATGGACTATACAGGATTCACAGGCAGAAAAGTGTACTGTTGAGAAATGTGAAGATGATTAATGTTTTTTATGTGCTGTTCATGCTCATTTCAAGGTGAGTTTATTCAGACCGGAATGCATTTAAGTTCATGATTACATTTTAGAATGACTAAAAAAGGAAGATCTTTCCTCTCTAAAGCCTCCCATAAAGGAATAACTACAAGGGTCATGAGTGATGTGATATGGATAATAAATATCACTGTATGTGTGACTACTGAACAACTTTAAAGGCATATGAAATATCCACATTCAACAGGAAGACTGTCTAGTTTCCTCCAGTTGCTGTATTTAGTAATGAGATGTCTAAAGTTCTAATCCTTACTAAGAACCATTGAACAAGTAGAATCTTTCCTTTACACTTCCAATAAAATAGTAATAGGAAATTCTTTCTTTAAGCTCACCTTGCTGCCTAACACTTGCAGTTTTTTTCAGCATTTTTCCATAGCACTGTAATGATGTGTGCTGTATCACAAACACTGAGTAGTACTTTTTTCTCTTAGAAGGCTTATACATTTGAGTGTGATCAGTACCTTGTAGCAAGGTAAGATATACAGGAGCACTATCTGACCTACAGTAACACGGAAACTGTAAAAAGATCCCATCATCACAGGAATCACAGCATCACAGAATCACAGAATCCTAGGGGTTGGAAGGGACCTCGAAAGATCATCTAGTCCAACCCCCCTGCCAGAGCAGGGTCACCTAGAGTACATCACACAGGAACACATCCAGGCGGGTTTTGAATGTCTCCAGCGAAGGAGACTCCACAACCTCTCTGGGCAGCCTGTTCCAGTGCTCTGTCACTCTCACAGTGAAAAAGTTTTTCCTGATATTTACATGGAACCTCCTATGCTCCAGTTTACAACCATTGCCCCTTGTCCTATCATTGGTCATCACTGACAAAAGCTTGGCTCCATCATCCTGACACTCACCCTTTGCATATTTGTAAACATGGATGAGGTCACCCCTCAGTCTCCTTTTCTCCAAGCTAAAGACCCAGCTCCCTCAGCCTTTCCTCATAAGGGAGATGTTTCACTCCCTTAATCATCTTTGTGGCTCTGCGCTGGACTCTCTCAAGCAGTTCCCCGTCCTTCTTGAACTGTGGGGCCCAGAACTGGACACAATACTCCAGATGTGGCCTCACCAAGGCAGAATAGAGGGGGAGGAGAACCTCTCTTGACCTACTAACCACCCCCTTTCTAATGCACCCCAGGATGCCATTGGCCTTCTTGGCCACAAGGGCACATTGCTGGCTCATGGTCATCCTCCTGTCCACCAGGACCCCCAGGTCCCTTTCTCCTACACTGCTCTCCAGCAGGTCAGCCCCCAGCCTGTACTGGTGCATGGTGTTGTTCTTCCCCAGATGCAAAACTCTGCACTTGCCCTTGTTGAATTTCATTGTTTCTCCCCGCCCAACTCTCCAGCCTATCAAGGTCTCTTTGAGTGGCAGCACAACCTTCTGGTGTGTCAGCTACTCCTCCCAGTTTAGTGTCATCAGCAATATGGAATCAGCAATATGGAATGAGCATCAGGAATATCTTAGTACTCCACAGTGTTGTGAAGGTAACTATGAAAAACATCTTTTGTGGTGTACAGTCTGATTCTGAGTGATGTTACTCTTCCAGCTACTCCTGAGTTCATGGGTGCTATCCCATTTGTTACAGTAGTATTTACCATCTAAATAATCAAGATAACAGTGTCCTGAGATGTTTCTGTTCCAGACAGCTGATATTTTCTACTTTAGGACTGATTTTTTTCGCCTTTTTTTTTTCCCTAGAGTAATTTAATTGTTAAAAACATCTTTTATTCCCATATTAAAACTGTATAATTCTTCAGAAAAGCATGAATGATTCTACAGAGTCTATACTGCAGGAACACCTCTCTGTATTCTTTCCTTTATTTTTTTTTTATTCACACAAATGTAAGCCAAATAGTATTTCAGATGTATATGCTTCTGGAAAATAATTGATTGAAAAGATTAGTAACTGTTTATTGGCTTGCCATCTCTTAAGAAACATTATAACATACATTTACATTGCAGGAGTTAATAAATGATGGCAAATTCCTCAAGGCATTATCAAGCTGTTTGAATTTGTGTATCTGATCAAATATTTATTAGCTGCAGTCTCTTCCTACACTGATTTCTCTTTTCATTTAGTGCTCTAGGCCTTACTGTGCAACACTAAGGTGATACTCATGGGCAAAAAGAAAGGCAATCGTTATGAAATACTCATCTTCAAAACCACAGGCTGCCTGAATTTTAATTTTCGTTGGGTTTTTTTTCCTTTAAGTAAACTGCCACTCTATTTATCTTTTCTAGCTCATTTACTTGACCTATATTAAAATTAAACAAACAAAATTTCATTATCTAAGCTGATAATAGATATTAATTGAATGATTAATTATTGAATTAATTGATTGAATGATGTCCTAAGCTTTTTATACTTTTATTTAAGTTCTCATTGCTATACAGAAAGCGATTTGTTCTGATTCTTCATTCAGTCTTTACTGTCTTGGTAAAAGTCTGCTCTATATTATTTTCATTTTCTATGAACAGATGTGCAACTGATTCATTGCACTAAACTAGTCTGAAACTTTGGAACCAGTAAATGTACCAATAAAAACAAAATGTCAATGAAAAAGAAGGAAATGTGTGCAAATTTCCCAACCACTCTCAGTTTCAACACTGAGCCACCATTAAGTCTTCTTGGTGTGATGCCTTATTTCAATGCAGTTGACTCAGAGGAGGCACTTGGTGCTGCTGACCCAGCAGGAACAGTGTCCACTGTATTCACTGTATTACAGGAGTACTAAGGAATCATGCAGCTCCTGTTTTCTTCCATGACGAATCTTTCATCACCTTTGCATAAAGTAGAAATTTCTGGTGTGACAAAGATAGCCTAATGATAATGGTTCCTTATACAATGTACATTTCAGAGCTTTGTTTACCCTTTCATATTGGATAGGTTCATAGGATAAAGAATTATCTTCTGGCCTGTGATGAAATATGCTTTGCAATAGGACTTTGTTTCTCCGAGCACAGCACAGCAAGTTGTCAGGATCCCTTTTATAATTTGAACATCTGTGTGTCTATTTTAAAATAGATCAAAAGAAAAAATATGTATTTTTCTCAGGAAAATATCACATCCTTGGGTTTTCTGAATTTCTGTAGGGGCATAAGAAGCTTTGGAGGAACCACATGAAATGATGTGTATGTAGAGAAAACCAGAGGCACTATATTCTCATTCCATTGTCTTTAATATCCCTCATAGATTGTCCATTTATCTCAGAGTATGTGGGCCAAAATAGGCCATGAAGCCATTGTGTAGATAATATTCTTTATGATATCCCATGTTCTCTAAAATGGAGACATCTTCAGAACTAAGCTAAATTGACATACTGCTGCAGAATGCAAACAAATGCACACAGGAAAAATAATTCTGAATTAAGACTTACAAGAATACACGTTTCATAAAGAATAATAGGAAGAAAGTCTCAGGAGAGTGCAAAGTCACCAACTTGTGAGAACTATGTATTTATTTAGATCCATACAAATAAATGAAGAGGTGCCTATGCTGAGCCCTAGGCATCCTTGACAATTACGAAAAAGCATAGGTATCATAAAGAGTGAAGCACCCTGCAGCAATCTCTGCCATCCACAGCACTGTGTATTAAACCTTACAGTAACAGGAAATTAGGAGAAACCATGCCTCCTTCGTTTCCTTTCTCCCCTGGCACCCTTCCAAAGAGGAACTTAGGTGCAGGACCGCATGATGCATATAATATTGATGTTTGGTTATTTCATCACTGAAATTTTCCTTTGCATGAGATAGATAGGTATCTCCTGTGTGTGTATGTATATATATAGTCTTGTATGAAATGTGAGATGTATCGGTTTCCATTTCATTTGGCCTGTGGGAATGAACAAGAAATCCCTAACAAGTAATCACTGCTAATATCTTGTTATAGACTCATACACAATGTTTGACCTGATTCGCTGTCTTGTACTGTTTTTTCATTGTATAATCATTCAAACATGCATATGGACAACTGATACAGGTAGAAGAAACTTAAATGATACAAAGATAAAGAGCTCTAGTCTACAATATTAAACCAGTTTGGAGAAATCTAAATTTTAAAATTGAAATTGTTAATAAAACAAGTCATACTCATGTTGTTCCATTAGTTTGACCCTGGACACTGGTATAAATGAGGCAATATTTAGGTATTAAGTGGTACTGTGTTTCAGATTCTGAATTATTTAGGCTGCTAAACCATTGAAATCAGTGAAGCTTTGTTCACAGCACTAGTCAAATATCTAAACTCCTGTTGTTTTTTTCCAAGTCAGGAAGCCGGTTGATCGTATCTTTAAGTAACTTCATTAGGAGTTCATTAAGAATACTTTTAACAGTCAGCAGCAGTTCAAATTTTACACAGATCAGAATATTTTGTCATTCTGTCCTGGGAATTGCTTTGGTATGCTAATCCTTTTCCCTTGTTTGCTCTTTCCTTCCACATTCCAAGAAGAGGCATGAGGGAACCATGTGATGTTTAATGTGACTGCATGAGGTTGAGTCAGAGAAGTCTTTTTTTCTATTGGATTCTAAAGGCAGTCAGATTCGGGTTTTGATGTGCACTTGGGAAAAGGTAACTACTGCACACATGCTGTGAAGGTGTCTATTACTCCTTTTTCATCTAAATACTTACCTGTGTTTGAAAACTACACGAAATGAGATTTTTGAAAATTATCATCACCTGTTTAGTTAAAGCAGCCATGTAGAAAGGTTTGTAACAAAAATATTAGGACTTAAACATTTAGCATGAATCAAAATGTCTGAGTTTGAAAGCATCACAAGAAACAATATGGAGTAAAGGTTAAAAGAAAAAAGGCCTGTGCCAATAAAACAGGGAGTTGACTGATAGCACTATAAACAGTAAACTGAGGAATTTGGGTTTTTTTCAGCAAGACTTTGAAGGATTATGTTTAAATAGGGTCATAGCATGAATCAATTGTTGGCAGGTAACCCTCACTCTGACAACATAGTTACAGCACTTCCCCCTTGTGATCCCAACAAGGAGATAGACTGTACCCATACAGATAAGCAACATGAGGGAACAGAAACGGTGGGCCATAACCTGGCCTCAGAATGACAGGGGTTGAAGTAAGCAAGATTCTGAGGCAGAAGACTGTACTATAATTATTTGACTTGGAAAAGGGTTAAAAAGCCAGTACAAAAACCAATTAAGAGAAACCTAGGAGATGTAGCAAGGTTTTGATACCAGCCATCGCTTGTCCTCCATGATCATTCAAAGGATCTTGACCAAACCAGAGAGATCTTGGCCAGAGACACACATGACTAGAATCAGTTTTGTTTAAAAGAAATATCACCTTCCCCTTCCATAAGGTTTTATCCTGAATTTTGTCACATTATATTCCTACAAAAGCAGGCACTTAATGTTTCGAGAGACCAGTTTATATTTTATGAAGCTGCTATACTTTTGTGTCCACAAAGGAAACTAAGCCAAATTACTATTTTCTTTCTTTCTTTCCCTGAAGATGCCAAAGTGCTTTACTTTTCATATAGAGACGGACACACGATAACTAAATGACTTTCTGCACCTGTTTACTTATGATACCTTGTCTCTAGGCAGATTACTTAAGGATTTATTGGAAGATTTTCAAAGGTGATTAGATATCTAACTCAAATGAGAACAGCACAAGAACTTTAAAGAAACTGATAAACATTTGCTTTTCCATAAGGAAAATGCAAATTAATTTTGGGGTTTTGGTTTGGTTTGTTTTTTCTACTATGAGCCTATCTTTCTAATGAATGCAATGCAGTAACTGCTGTAAAAATGTTTTCACACTGAAAGTTTATCTTTGACTGTACAATTATAATTGTAGAAGCCTAAACAAGATGAGGGGGAAAGTAGAATTTGTGATTATAAATGCTTTGGGTAAAGTAGGGTGATGAAAAGAGTCAAAAGCACTCTCATCTCAGCATTGTCTATCATACTGATTTTACAAGCATGGGGATAGCATTTGTCACTATTTTGAGACTTAAATCTCATCTTACATATGCTGTTAACCATTCCAAATAAAAACACTGTTATGTGAATGGTAAAAGTAATGCAACTCAATATTTTATAGAGAGCTGAATTTAGGTTATTTATGAATGCTATATTTAATCTGAACTAATTTTTTTTAATCTTATTTGCACTTTCTTTGGGGAGCATCTTTGTGAGCAAAACAATAATAAATTCCACTTTATTTGCTGGAGCTGCATCTTCAGCCTGTGGAAGGAGAAAAAAGGTTCTGTGGGAAGAGAATTGAGTTCTCTCTCCATAGAATGGAGAATGATCTTCCCTGATCATTTTTAACAGAATCAAAGAAGACAAAATAGGAAGTAGAGAAGCTAGATGAAGCCTCTAGCTACTCACTGTTCCAAAACAGAGGGCTACAGGTAATTTGGAAGCTACAGGACTAACCATTTGCTTTCCATCCATCTCCTGTTGGTTTAACAGAAACTCATTAATTATTAGTTTTCTGCTCATTCCTGGAAGCATTCCTAGAAGAAACTTTTGCACTGTTCTGGCAGCAGAAAAGAAATGGAGAGCTGAACTAACAGGTCATATTCTTGGTTGACCAAAGTTTTGCCAAGAGGTTTTGGAGATGTAACTGTTCTGGCAAACCCCAGGTGGTGGTGATATTAGGGAATAAACTTTCAAGCAGCTTTGTGCTAGAGGCTGGTCTAGTCAAAGATCAGGAGAATGGGATGACTTAGATTATTTGGAGTCTTTTCCTACATGGAGTTCAGGCAGACCTGCGATCTTTGCCCCAAATCCTTCATGGGCACGCAAATCAGGTCTATGGACTCTTGATAATGAGACTGGGCTGACAAAGCCCCGCTGAAGTAGCTGGGATAATTCTATAACTTCTGTTTTCCATAAGAAAACAGAGCTTCATAGGAAGAATTCACTAGAATTCTTAGCCGCACAGAGAGTTTTGAATAAAGATTGAGTTGTCAGGGTGTTATAGATCCTATAATATATGTAACAATATAGAGGAATCTCCACTGTCAAGAGAATGTGCAGGAAGTCCAACTGTAAGGTGATATGATGCATGTTGTGGTTTGCATTTTGTTGGTGATGGTTTTTTTGTGGGTTTTTTGGGTGGCTTTTTTGTTTTGTTTTGGATTAAGGTTTTTGGGGGAGTGTTGCCCCTGAGGGCTTCTTATGGTTTCTATTGAATTGTATTTTACTTTCATTCTGTAAGGCAGCATTCCACATTGGGGTTTCTAGCAGTCACTTGAAAGCTTCTTTCTTGGCAATATATAGATGACTGAGTAATTTTGGATGAGCCACACAACACAATGCAAAGCCGTATAGATATTTCTGTGCTTGTCCTAAACCAGTAATCATAGGTGGTAGGAGGCCCTTAAATACCATTTATATTCCAGGAAGAAGGCAGCATTATAATATACTGTCCTCAGCCAAGCTACATACACCTGGTAAAGCAGCATACAGTTGTGATTATACCATTTTTAAAACACAGGCTATTATGTCTATACTTAAGTATACTCTAAATACAGTAACATAGTTCACAGAGGCTGAATCTCTACTGTTAGGCATAGCCTAAATTCACAGATGCCCTGTGGAATATTAAAACTTCTTTTGATGGTGCATTATACTTACTTTGCACAGAATTAAATTATTCTTAAATCTTTCAGATTTGGTCCCAGTTTATTGATACATGGTGAATTTTGCTTTGATAAAATCACTCCTGTATATCTTTATTTGTAAAATTAGGAATACTGAGGCCTCAACTTCCATCAGGCTTGAAGCACTATCAGAAATTTTTTCTCTTTGCTTGGAATAACATCTAGAAAGCTAAAAGCTTTTATTACACTGTGAATTAAAACGTGAATTTCTGTAATTAGGATCACAAGCATAGTAACCTTAAGTGAAAGTCATATCCTTACAAGGAGATTTATAATGAGGGTGGCAATTACACCTGCTGCTGAAACATAACCCTCTGAACTGTACTGCATAGAAGTTGTAGTAATGATTCATTGGGTTTGTGGGTTTTTTTAATTAATTCAGTGATAGGTGAAGTCTCTTAGGTCTTGTTTTTATTGTCTCTTGGTGACATTTGCCATGTAATTATCATCTTTTCATGTTTCACAGGATCTCCCAACTATCTTCTATTCTTGCTAAAATTATTTTCACTGGTGGTCTTACAGCATTATGATTGATTAAAAAAATTAAATCATAGTATTGTAGTACAGATTTCTAATGCCTAAAACTCACACTGTTGTAGATCAGCATTTCCTAGATCTTCAAGGAAAATCTTGTAAATTAAGGATTTATAACTGGAGTTGTATTGCAATCTCAAATTGATCACTTCATCAGATGTTTAAAGAGAGTAGTATTCTGAACATCAACAATTTTTTATTAATCCGCTCTCATGAGACCCCACTTGCAGTACTGTGCCTGGTTCTGGAGTCAGCAACATAAGAAAGACATGGAGCTGTTGGAGCAAGTCCAGAGGAGGGCCACAAAGATGATCAGAGAGCAGGAGCACCTCTCCTATGAAGACAGGCTCAGAGAATTGAGGTTGTTCTGCCTGGAGAAGAGAAGGCTCTGGGTACACTTTTCATAGAAGCCTTCCAACATGTGAAGGGGTCCTACAGGAAAGCTGGAGAGGGACTTGTTAAAAGGGCATGGAGTGACAGGACAAGGGGAAACAGTTTCAAACTGCAAGAGGGTAGATTTAAATTGGATATTAGGAAGATATTATTTAGTGTGAGGATGGTAAGACACTGGCACAGGTTGCCAAAGGACGTTGTGGTTGCCCCCTCTCTGGAAGTGTTCAAGGCCAGGCTGGATGGGGCTCTTGGAGCAACCTGGTCTAGTGGGAGGTGTCCCTGTCCAAGGCAGGGGGGTTGGAACTACATGATCTTTAAGGTCCCTTCCAACCCAAACCATTCTATGATTCTATTCTCAGGCAAGAATGTTTGCTTATGTAAGTTTGAAGAATATTGATCAAATTGTATTTCTGGTAATTTGTAGTTCTAAAAATTCTTGAAAGTGGAAACTAATTGGAATTCACTCAGTGTTCTCTAAACTGCTCAGTGTGCTAGCCATTGATACCTCATTCTTGTGTTCTATTTAATTTCAAAATATAAAATTAGAAATATTCCAGCTACAAAAATTAAATTCTTCTGCCTGTATTGAGCTTAAATTAACACATTAGATATATTTTCCTTTGAAACTGTTCCCATAAGATCAAGTTGAAAAATCTTAAAAAGGTTTCTCAATGATTGTTCTAGTTGTATAGGTTTCTGTGCTATTACACAGAACATAATGGATTTAAATAGTTTATTTTACCTTAATTTTATTCTACATTTAAATGTTGTTTACTTGAGGATATTGATCACACTACCACAAATGGGAAAAATCGTCCTTGGTGAAAGGTATGAGCTGTGCTAATTATTATACTTATTATATTATATTGATAATATATGAGCTGTGTTAATTATTATCTCACAAAAGAACAATTACTGAAATAGTTCAGTGCCTCAGATGAAAAAAATGTTTAGTAAAACAGGTTGAAATATTTGTGTAAAGAAGAGAAAAAATATGGTCTTGTCAATGGAACTAACAGAATGGCAAGAAAGGATGAAATTATATCAGGTCATAACTTACAAATGCACAGACCTAGCAGCTTTGAAAAGATCTTCTGAAAATTATATAATTTCAATATTTCAGTTTACTGTGATATAGCAAACAATGTCTAAAATCACTACTTCCCTTAAAGAGAAGGTCTGCAGTGGATAATATTTTATAAGACACTTTATTAATTGCTTGAGAATGCTTATATTTATGTCTATCAGAACTAACATCTAGGAGTCAGGCCTGGTAGTAAGATATTATACACGTACAAGATTTTTGAAGAAAACCGGTCGAGAATGAAAACTTCATTAAAATGACAGCTTTTTTTAATCAGTCCCCTTCACAGCTGTCTTACTTAAAGGGTACAAGAATGATAGCTGACCTTCTGGATATAAAAATGACATTTAAAAACATGAATAAAGTACAAATTAATCCTGTTATAAAATAGATATAGATTATATAGTTTCTTTGTCTTTGTTATTACTGTTTTGCAGTGATAACCTGTCTCAGATGGAGTCGGTGGGAATTTACAATTGATTTTAACTCAGGAAAATGTGCCATGTCCTGACTTCAGAAAAATACTGACTAAAGAGCTGAAGGTGTCTATTGTACAGTTCTATTTTTGGAAACTATGCAAATAGAATGCCTGACGCATTCTAATCTGAAACTAACATATACTGGGCCTGATTTTCATGATTGCTATAAGTAGCTTTCCCATAGTCCTGGTGGCTAGGATGTGCACTTAGGAAGTGGGAGGCATAGATTTGAATTTGCACAGGCTAAGGAGAACAAAACCACAGTTTTTATGCTTTTGAACAGATTAGCCTAATTGGTGAGTTGTTTTGAAAAAGGCAGGTATCATCAGCCAGCTAAATTCCAGAAAAAGTGAATCCAAACTAATTAAGTGCCTGTCTTCAGAAAATTTTTCCAGTCTGTAAAGCCTACATGCATGGAGGTCCTTAATATGCCACAGTGTCTGTCAGTGGTACATTTGGTGGGGTTTTGGGTTCATTCCTATGCTCACAATGTTTATTGGCTGGAACTGGGTATCCCCCCACTCACAAGAAGGGTTTTTGTGGGCCAGCCTACTGAGTTTCTTGTCTGTCTTTACTTACTACTGAGGGGAACCTGGGTACCTATTTGTGACTCCCTGAGTCATCCTCTTAGAATCAGCCACCTAAGTTTTTGTTGCTGCCTAAACTGGAAATACTTTGTCCCTTTCTTTTATTTCTAAATTAATAGTACCCTTGCTTCAAGGAAGCTCTTTGGTTGCTCTTTATTACTACATTTCTTGTTCCAAAAATAAAATAATTCTTTAGGTACTGGTATTCTCGCAAGTGCTGGAAATAGCTCAGATCAACTGTCATAATCAGAGCTGATGTGGTACTAACAGTTGTCCAAGGCCTAGTCTAAGAATGGGAGAATAAGCTGGAATCAGTCCTTTGATTGTTGTCTGTGCCACATAACCATGTTAGTGCTGTCACAAGTTAATTTATAACAGAGACTAGGCCTGGTTGGAAAATTTCTGATGGAACATTTCCGTCAAGCAGTACTGGTTTGTGGTAACTGTGATCAATCTTTTGCCTGAAACCAAACTAGTTTTGGATAAAATCCTGTTTAGTTTTCCTACAGCTCACCTGACTGCCTGTTTTCCAGTCATAAAAGCACAAACCCGTCCCCCCCCTTTTTAAGGTCCCAAGTAGCTTTAATGAAGAGAACTTTTTGGAGCCATTTTATCAATGGTCTAGGACTAGAGATTCTAGGGTGTGATCTGAAGGCCGTGGTGAATAGTAAGTGGCCATGTGCAACAGAATTCTCACCTAAAGAGAGATGGATATATTCCAGCTTCTGGAATACGAAATCTGCTTACCTAAGAAGAAAAATGCAGGGATTTTCTGGAGTTTTTCCCAAATTCTTTCAGGTAGAGATAAAACTGTTGGGTTTTTTTCCCCTCTTACGGGTAGATTTTCATTTTTGACAGAGCAATATGCTAACCCAGTTATCTTAATGGAATTTTATATCTCCTTCATGCTGTCCTTGAGAATTACAATCATTACCATCAGTTTTGTGAGCTTGTAAATGTGCAGAGATTTGTGGTGTATCTCTTCTGACCAATTGTGTCTATCAGGATCTTTAAGAAAGCATTGGAGAAAGGACGTGATAGCTATCTCACTATACAGAAATCCGTGCTTTGTTAGAATACGCTTTAACTAAATTGGAGAGAGCTGCAATATCTGTGAGACGAAAGGGAAAATTCTGGTCTTTTTAAGCAATGTGTGTTAATGACAAATGCATCACTTATTAATATTGAAGGTTTCATTTCAGTAGTTAAATCAGCTGATAAACTATGGATTTTTTTGTAATCTGAATGTAATTATAAGCAAGGTATACAAGCTCTTATGTTGAGAAAATATTCTGCTCTACTTTCATGAAGAAACAGTAGAAAACAGGGGGGAGGGACAGAATCTAAACCCACAAATCATTGTCATAGTTCCATCAACTTCAATTTATAACAAGTTTTGATGCAGTGAAAGTCAGTGTATGCAATGGAAATTGCTCCAGTGTGAAAACATTGAGCTTGGGTTTTTTTCAGTTCCTCATTTTTCATCAAAACCATTGTACCAGTGCAGAATATAACATAGTGTAATGATTTGAGTTTCTCTACTACAGAAGCAGTCACAAGCCAGCAATGTGTTGTAATGACAGCAGGTCAGAGCATCATGTATCCATTGTTTCTAACAATTTTTTTTTTCTAAAAGAAGGCCTATTTATGCCTATAGCAGCAGATTCATTAATTTTTGCCAGCTAAACTTTATTGTTAGACTAGCATTTTTCAACCTCCTTACTGACAAAACTCTGGAACATCATCTAAGACTAGATCAAGTTTCAGATAAATGTTTTCTCATTTTTTTTCTGATTTAGAGACACAAACTCCAGTCACTGTTCATTTTCCAGTAAAGTATAAGAGATAATTAAAGGGAGCATACATATGTGAAGTACTGAGTACAGCTTGCTAAATGTTTTAATAAAGTTTATTTCACCGTGAGGTATTTGCTAATCAAATGCAGATAATTCAAACTATTCTAGGTCTGTCTTTAAAAAAAAAAATAAAGAGAAAGGGGTCATGGAGTAGTTTATACTAAAAGTGTGACTTGCCATAAAATTAGCATAATAGTTTTGGATTTTTGACACCTTCCCTTTCCAAAATATACTCATTTATTGGGTAGTTTACATAAAAGTTTCAGTATCGTGGCTCGGCATGTTTTTCAAATTAACAAAGCCTTACTCCATATGCATTATTTTTCTGTATAGTCCCCATTTTGCATTATTATACAGTAATTAATGCTTTATAAACAAACTACAGCAGCAGCATTCATTGAGCAGAGATGAGAGTTGCACTGCTGCATTTGGCTTTTTAGCCTAAAGCCATTTAAAAATAGTTAATGGAATTTCATTTTTCACCCTGGTATTTAAACCATGATAAATTTCCCCATTAAAGATCCCTGACATCTTATATGAGAGTAGATTAAACTGAGTGACATAAGCCTCTGCCCTCTTGTGGCAGATCAGGTTGATGAAGTATGTTGATTAGAGAATATTTTCTTTAACTTCAACAGTGTTCCTACAAAATGATAAAATTTTTAAGGCTTCAGTTCTGCAGGCACTGAAATCTTTGCCTACTCTCATAGTTTCCTAATGGAGCAAGGCCTATGGGGAGAAAATGACTGGCCTTTCTGATTCAGTTCTGCCATTCAAACTCTGCTTTGAACACAGTATTTTCAAATAAAAAGAGTCCCTGTGCCATGCTGATGAGTAAAGTTCTGCTTGCAAAAGTTTGCTCAGACATTCTGCAACTGAGACTAACCAAGCTGGTTTGTCATACTAAATACCCTGGCATACCCTCTTTACATCACACAAATCATTGAATGAAAAATTAAGCCATAACAGTTCAGTCCCATCTTCTAGAGGTACCAGAGAGAGTTAACCTAAGGGAGATTTAATCAAGGTGTACTTAAATAAAAATGTTAAGCAGAGAAAACCAGTGCATGAATGTACTGTTATTACAAGGAGCCTAAGGAGTGTAATTTGGACATTTGAGCACGGAAGAAACTTTTTCCTTTTTTGTTACCCTAGCAGGAAAGTATTTTTCAATGATATTTTTCAAGGCACTTGCTGATTCGGGTAACTCCATTTCTTATTTTGAGCTTCTGACATAGTTTGTGGGTGGTTAGCCATGAAAAGAAAAGGTATAGTAATAGAAAGAAGGGAGGGGCACAGTTGTGAACAGAGTTAGAGGGTCATGAGAAATTTGTAGAGACAAGCTAAGAAGCTCTGGGTATATCAAAAGCCACAGGAGGTTACAATAAATGAGTGATAATGGTTAAAATGCAGAAGTACAGAAAAATGTAGCTAAGGGAGACTGGATGTCAGGTTTTGCTTCTCTGTGCAGAGCTGCTGTTCTAATTCACTCTTGGAACCAGATCAAAAGGGTCTTTTTAGCTCCAATTCAGTATAGTAAAAGGCTGAGAGACCTTATCAGGGTAAAGAGGTGGACAAGAAATCATCTGTAAAAAATAAAAAATAAAAGAAAACAACAACAACAAACCCCTCACCACCAAAAAAACCACCCCAGGTTCAGCAAGTAGAAAAATAAGCTCAGGCTAAGTATAATGCTGTAGTATCTTGGAACCTTGTGCTATAAATTAACAGTAGATTTGAACTACAGCAATAAGTTCTGTGTCAATCTTGTGTTCAATGCTTTAAGATCAGAAATCCCATCTATTTAATTTAATTACAGAAAAATGTGGCACACATTTAGCATTCATTGTTTTTGCTGGTAATATGTACAGATATAAGGGTCTGTTTTTTACCTAGGTTTTGAGCTTGGTAGTGCAGAGATCTCTCCCTCAGATGCCTTAATGACCACAAAGTACTATGATGTGCTACATATTTAAATACTAGCAAACATATCCACTAGAAATAAAACCATAATGGTATTCAGATATCAAAATGACCGTAAACCAGGTAGCACAAAAAGACCAAATGGAAACTACAAAAATAAAAAGTAAAAGTAGGAAAGTAAAAACTACAAGTTCTTAAAGTTTGTAAAGCCAGATTAACAATGCAATAACATCTGTCTATCTGTTTGTAATGCAGTATCAGCTGAATGTCCTAGCCAGTCAATATCAGGGAATATTCTAGGAATCAATCAACAGAATGCTATTGATTTGCAGAAATATCAAGAAAAACAACAAAAGGCAAAAGAGAGGACAATGGAGCTTTTGCCATCTGTTTGGCAGAATCTCAGCTTCAGTATCTTTTGCAGTTGTCTGTAATGGATGGCACCCTTACTACTTTCCTATCCAACCTAGCTACTCTGCTTTACGGAGTTTAAGGTATCTTCCTACTGAAATTATTATCTCCCAAACAAACAATAACAGAAAGGGAGAAAGGATGGGTGCACAAAGCCTGTAAATACACAGAGCTCCAGCTGACAGAAGAAAAGAACAGATGTGAATGGGTGTCAGGACTGGGAGGGCCCTGCTCCGGCATGAGTGAATGGGAAGGAAGGCGGCAGAACGGGAGAACAGAGGAAAGCTAAGAATTACTGGTGTTTGCAGTGAACTTGGCCTTGCAAAAACTACTAGGGTTATTGCTGCCTTATGTATTTAATTGAATTTTTTTTTTAAAAAAGAAACATTGTGGATTAGCATCCATGAAGTTGTGAGCATATTTATTAAATCCCACTTCTTCATGTCATTTGTATACTGCTACCATGAGCAGACAGCCTACCATTTCTCAAACATCTGTTTTGAAAGACTTGTGAATATTTGCTTACAGTAGCATGTATTTAACATTTAAGCACTTTCAGCAACTCTTTGAAACAATTAGCTCATAATGAGCAGCTTCCATGCTAGGAAACTATTCTAAAATGCTTATTAAAAACTTTAAAATGTTAAGACTGACTTTAACAAAAAAAAAGGCTATGTAACCATGAGCTCACTCGTGGCAGTCTTTTTGAGGTGTTGTTTCTACAAAGCAGAAAATAATTGTTGCAAGGAAGTTTTACTTCACTATAAGCTTTTGTGCAGGATGATGTCTGAAGGTGCATCAAAGTCTTTTGAGGTTGAGTGTTTCATGACAGATTCCTGAAGCATCATATGAAAAGAGGTTTGACATGATTCATTATAAAAGGATGATTTTCTTGGGCTTCTTCATGAACTTACTTTCTTCATCATCATCAGGGTGAAGGTGCTACCTTGCCAACCTAGCTGCAAAAAACCTAGAGTTTGACAAGATACTCAAACTAGGAAAAAAAGGAAGGCAGGGAAAGTGTTTCCTGAGACCAGATGTTCCAGAGAAGGGGGCTGACAATGAGGTCTTGCTACAGGGGTAGACCATCAAAAAGAAGAATTTGGCTCATAAGCAGGATTTTTCCTTGTGTTTTTTGACCACAGAATAGGGTGGCAAATATTTGAGAATTCTGGATTGGATAAATGTCCTTTGTAAGGCCACATAGCTTTTCAGACAAAAAAAATAAACCTTGTTCAGATGTGTTATCTTCTATAAATGTTGAGTGACTTCAGTAGTTTACTCAATAAAAATAACTGAAAGCCTTAACAGCATGTATGAGGTGTCAGTATTCTTTAGCAGAATGTACAATTTGGTCCTTGTACCCAATGTTTCCTGGCACAGTCAAGGAGAGTTTTATCACAATCTGAAATGAGAATAGGATTTCATCCACTCAGTTCACCACAAATGTCACTAATGTGTTAATCTTTGAAAAGAAATTAAAGGTTTTCCAGCATAGAACTTCACTGATTGTTCAATGTTTGAGATACATCCTCGTTAGTTATGTACCTGCCCTAATACCATGGATCCAAACATCACTATGCTCACACAGGAATTCTACCCAGAATCAGATTCTGTTTTCTTGAGAATTCAAGCATGCTATATAACACAGCTCCTAGTAGCATGTGGAAACTCAAGACCATTAGTCTATTATTGACAGGCCACTTGGTCTAGAAGTAGCCACAGTGCTCTCACTAACAAGAAGGAATTTTTGTCATGACTTCAGTGGCCTTGTGCATGTAGCTTAATTGCTTCCCTTCAGCATCTTGTATCTTCGTTCACTGTCTTATGTAAGTGAATTGCAGTCTCACAGATCATATTCCATGTTATCGAAAGATATTGTGCTTACAAGGAAGCAACAAAAACTTAGAGTCACTAATTTAGAAGAAAGACCTGGAGTCCAGATATCAAAAAATAGCTCCCTTTTTCCTTCATGCTTAAACACACTTGAAATACTGTTATAAAATATGCACTGAGAATCACAGTCATAAAATGTTCCTTCACATTCTCTAAATAGACAAAAGAGTTCTTGTAAATTATGCAGATTTTAAGACATAAATCAAATACCCAATGCATCTTCAGTATACCTTGCTCTCTGTGATTATCTACATAATTACCATAATTGCCCATTCTATTCAATGCATTTTAGTAATATTCTGATTGCTACTATATTCCTGAAAATGTCATATTTCTAGTCATTGTCAACAGTTAACAGATAACATATGTGCTTGGCATCATAAGTTATACATCATATCAAAGAAAAATATCATTTTATCCTTTGCTAACTTGGCTAATTTGAGAGGGGAGAGGGAAATCCAGTTTTTAAAAATTTATATTTTAAGTATCTAAGTACTGCTTTAGATCATGGTTTTGCATACATAATGAGATTAACATTAATATATTTACTTTCAACTTTGATGCCTGCTTCCACAGCAGATAGAAAAATAATAATAATTTTAAAAACCATAATAAGAAAAATAAGCTTTGGTCATATTTGACAAAAATTATGAGCTTAGTTCTTCTTCCACTGTTAGGTATATTTATATGAGCTTTAAAAGGTAAACATTATTTCTGTCTGCCCATTCTCTGAACATGAGTCAGTTATCACTAAATATGAGCCATCCAACAGCTACATAGCTTCAGTAGCACAACAGTAAGTATAGCTATAACACCCTATATCATAGCAAACCATGGATTCTGTTTTGAAGATTATTTCCTCTAACCAGCTCAAAATATAGGCAGGCTGAAGTTACATCTGGGGGTAAAATACGGTGTAGGTATATTTTCAACATCATCAGATTTAATGTGTTATTCAGTAGACTGGGACTCAGTCTCTTAATTAGTTCCAATCAGAAGACTTCTACTTGCCTTGTTGAGGATTTTTCATATAGAGTCCTCTAGACAACCCTGCATGTCCAAAACTCTTGAGCATCCAAAGGAAAAAAAAAACCCATCTACAACTAAAACTTTATGTTTTATATTTATGTTTTTAAAGTATGTTTAATGCAGTGAAAACATCTATATTGACAAATAGTGAACCAATGACGTACATGCAAAGTTATCATTGTCACTAGTGGCAGATCTGATGAATAAACGATAGCATAGAACACATGCAGATTTTTGTTGGCTTGCTTTGAAATTATTTTAGAAGAGTTACTGTTTAAAAGAATGCTATGACGTAAACTTTCACTAAAGTTTACAGAGGATGCATCACCATTCTGCTCCCCAAACCAGCTTTGATCCCTAGTGACACTGTTGGATCCCAAATGACAACTAATTGCACTTACATTTTGGAATCTCCATGATGCTGTCTATGGAGGATTGATCTGGGCAAGAGTGTGGGAATCATTTATTGAAAGTGAACTCAAAAAAGTTAAAAAGGATGTTTTATTCAAAATCAGCAGAATTGAGCTAGGGAATGACTGAAGTAATTTTTTAGGAGGATGTTTTGGGTTTTTTTTTTGCTTGTTATATCTTGCTTGTATAGTGGCACCACAAGACCCAGATTACATAGAGAAGGTTCATGAAAAGAGGTTTGGTGTACCAAATAATTTTTTTCAAAATTTTTGTGGTTTTGATGTCTCAAATACTGGATACTTAATGTAAGAATATGATATTATTATATTTAGGATATACTTAGTATGAGAATATTTTAGGGGATGAGTACCTGTGTAACATCAGGTAGGTTTTGAAAACACAAATCACTCTGAAAAATTTGGCCTGTTTTGCATAGGTTGGACATGTCAAAATTGAAGGCATTTTTTAAAATCTTTGTAACTATCTCTACTTGTAGAGTTAATTAGTAATGAAGTCTACAAAAATTTCTGAGGCAAACAGATACATTATTTTATGTGTTAACTTGCACTGTAGTCTTTGCCTACGAAGCTTTATGTCTTAATAGTGGAAGGTTTATTTTGCTCATATGCCTTTTGTTTTGTTTTTAGAACCTTATGTGGTACCTAAAACCACAGGAATACAATTATTCTTTGTTTCTTTAGGAGGGAGGTCTAATTAAGCAGGTCTCCACTCTTACAGGCACAGCTGTGAAAGAATTGACAGTGACATGAGTTATGTATCACAAACTGAAGGCAAGGTTGCTCAATAGAAGATTAGGTTTATTATTTGAGAGCAGGATCCACAACAAAAGAGATAATTAACATCAGAAGAATACAGATACCATTATTTCCTTGTTTTAGGCAATTTCTTTTTTGGACAAGTATGGCAAGTTGTTCTTTTAATGTCAACCTGTTCATTTAAAGACTAAAATCATTACTGAATAAGCTTCTTTAATGGTTTAGAGTCCAACAGAAGTGGATTCTATTTAGTTAACATATCCTATAGTGCACTGATGTGTTAAAATGACCCAATTAATGTAGATACTTACCAAGAAAAAAAAATCTAACTGAAATATCGAAAACTAAGTGAAGTCAAGGGTCATGCTTTTTTGTTTTAATTACTGTCATTTCCTCAATTCCCCACCTGTAAAAAGTGTGTATTTCCTTGGTCACTTATTTTCAGGTATTTTGTAGTTAAGCTCTTTCAGGCAAGGACAGTTTGCCTCAAACAAAGATATATCAATCTTGATTTTGTGATGCAAATCTTAAACACTTCAGTCAAATGTTTTCAGCTTCCTCTGTCATGGGTCAGTGGCAAAGTCTCAATGGACTTCTACTACATAGATGCAGATATGAGAGGTCCATTTCACAATACATGTGTAAACAACTGAAAATGTTTACAACAGGAAAGTGGGACTTGAAGGAACTGAGAACTCTGAAATCTGTAATATATTAAGGGAGCTACAGCAGATTCAGTCTCCAGGCTATTACGAAATTTAGTGAGCCTATAAAGTCATTTGGGAGCTGAACAAAGTGTAACAAGCTCACTTAGAAATATTACATGTATTATTTTTTCACAATTTTGTGTTTAGAACCTTCCACATTTCCTGATTCATCTAACCAACCCAGAATGATTGTAGCTTCATATGTGAAAATGAAGGCCAAATTACATTGAACTATATAATTTGCATTTTACATACACTTCTTTTTTTTTTTTTTAATCCTGGGCATTTCCTTTTAAATGTTTTTTCATTGAGACTTATCTTCTGCCAAGCCTTTTTTTCAGTCAAGGACTTCACCATTAAGGCCATGGAGCAAAACCACTGATTTTTTAAAATTTAATTAAATAACTGCCAACCTAACCATACAGATAAAGGAACTTTAAATGGTCTGAACTCTACAGACATGGAGAAGTAAGCAGGAGGAAACACATAAAAGATGGAGCAAATAAGATAAAGGTATGGCATATGATTATTAACATAATCATCTATAAGTCTCTGTTTCACTTGGCTGATTGGAAAGATTTCACATTTTCCTTTGAAAACTCTGGATTTACCCTGTTCTTTGCAACGGTCTCTTCTGTATCTTTTACTGCCATCTCTTAAATCAGTGAGTTTTTATTCTGATAAGAGGATAATGACCATTCAGTAATGTGTCAATAAATGAAATGCCCATCTAACATTTTCTGAGCAATTACATGAACAAAGCTAAGTTTAAATGCAACTTTCAAGAAAACAAACAAAATTGGTAAGGTATTTCTTAGAGACTAGTTTTCATTTTCCTGCTTATAAAAAAGAGAGAAAATTATTTGCCAAAAAAGTCTGAACTGGAATTGTGCCCTCTTCAGTCAAGTTGTCAAGTTCCATCAACTTTTTACAGTCCTTCAACTACGAACCCATAAATTCATGGTTCACCCTTTGCCAATTCCTGCGTTCTGAGCTTCTCCACGAGTTAGATACATTTGGAGCTATGAGCTTGTATCCGCTTCCCATATGCCACTCAGAAAACTTTACCTGATTCATGAAGTTTGATTCCTCATGGTAAAAGTGTATGCATCTGCCATGGTTGTTTCAGAAGCACTGAGAATATCTCTCCTGTCCTTTAAGGCTTCATGTGAAATGATGTCATGCAGTGCTTACGAAATGGACTGCTGATATCAAGGCAAAGGTTTTCCTGTAAATTACTTTGACATGAGTATATTTCTTCATATTTGCTGTAGTGCACTTTACCTATATTCTGGAACATCAGTGGCAAGGATAGTAACTTTTTAAGCATGCCATCTGAACTCTGTTCAGAACAGATCTGAGAGTAAATGACAAAGTTGTAATAGTCTAATGACTTACCTACATGATTATTGCTACTGTTGGCAAAGAACAGAAAAAGAAAAAATTCTATCATACATGGATTTAATGAGCCAGCTAAGGTAATTCAGTGTTACCACAGCAATCAGACTGGCTGTATATAAAGTACTTTTTCATTAATATTTTTTCAGCCTGAAGAATAATCAGTTATGCATTGATGTAGAGTGACTAACCCTTTCACATATCTTGCATTACAGACTAAACATACTGTTTTAAATCCCTCCCTTTGAAATCATTATTACATCTGGAGTTCAGCAGTGTAGTAGATGATAACAAATCCCAGGAGTCAGCAGGCTGAAACTCTATACCAGTTGCTTCAAAATACAGGAGTTTAATATATGATAAATGGCTATTTATGGTTTGTATAATACCATCAGTGTGAATAGTGATTTATGCCATAAAAACTGGCAGGTTTCTATCCTTGTTTTTCAATCTAGTACTGAAAACAGTAGTGAGGGTCAGTTTCCTTCTTGACTTCACAATATTTGTAGAATTACTACAGAATAAATCATGGGCAACAATGAACTAAAAAGAAATAATTACATTGAGGAATTGTGTTGACACACTAGTACATAGGAGTAAAACTATCGATGCAGAGTGAAAGATAAGTTTCCCTGAAATCAATGGGAATTTTGCTACTGGGTTCCACATTGCCAACATTTCACTGTCACTACACAGTTTGGCTATTTTTACCTCAAATTATCATCTGCAGTTCATCTGTTTTCCTATCCCTCCCCACTCATTTTCTCTTTTTCCTACTCTCCCTCCCTCCTTACCTCTCTTTGGTTCCTGTTCTATATCTGCTGCATCTGCCAGGCAGTTAAATTTTAAAATAGCTTTTCCCTTTGAAGTGCTAATGCCAGCACTACTATTTCTATAGCAAGTCACTTCAATGACTGTTGTGGTCTGCCTTTACTCTTTGTTTTATATGTTTGTATGTGTATATGTAGGGTGTTACATGATTTTAACAGTGAAGAGCTGGAAAAAATTGAAGGAAAGAAAGAGAGAGAATGAAAATTTTGTAATTAAGTTTTATAAATAAAAGTTAAATCCCAGCTGCTCTACCTTAAGCTGTGATATGGTTGGATCTCACGAGCTAAGCAGGTCAAACTTGGTGAGTAATTAGATAGGAGACCTCTAAGGAAAACCCAGGGTGCTGTATGTGGTGGCATTGAAGATTCATTAGCTGCCACTGTTCCTTTTCAATAAGTGTTAAATCATTGCTTATGTTGTTCTTCATTCAGTACATCAGTGGCTATTAAACATGACAAGTCTGTATAGAACCTCTGTTTCAGAAAACCTTTACACTGTTTCTTGCCAGAAGGTAGGAGGATGTTCTTCTGAAAGGACCACTTTGTACACACGCTCTTTTTATAGTCTGTAACCAGCTGATAGAGGCTGAGAAAAGGAAAGCAGGTGAACATTGGAGACAGAGTACCAGACCTTTGATCAGTTCCAGCATGGTATTCATATGCTAAAAAGCAGCTAGAATTTTTTTGTGTATTGATGACTTGAGCAATCACTGTTGTGTTCTTCAAGATGGTTCTTTTTGCTGTTGAATAAAATACGTGTGTGTTTATTTTAAACATCTATACTTACCTTATTTACAGTAACGACCTCAAGACCTAATGTGATTATTATATAATATGCAGTACATTTATGTAGCAAAGCATTCCATACTTGGGTGTTAACCTTAAAGAATTTGGGAGTCCTTACTGAGACTGTGAGATTTAGAAAGCTGAGAGGTGTCCATTTTAAATATTTATGTTTTGTTCTTTCACGCTGGGAATGTTTCATTCATGAGTGTGTTGTATCTTCCCCATAAGTTGTTTTATTTATTTACAGGTATAGAAAAAAACCACTGGTTAATAATGAAGTCCCCAGTTCAGTGTGCACTGAGAAAATTAATAATTTGAAATATCTGGATTATCCTCAAGGTTTGCTTTGGGAAAGATAATCTGAGATAACTGTTTCCTAGTCTGTATGAGTCAGGAATGTACTCATATTTCAGCGAGTTGAACAGTGGGTCAATGCTTGACAGGTTGTCCTCTTCTATGGCTGTTTCTTTGAGCTGATCTTGTTTGTTTACAAGAAAGTACAAAATCTTATTTCCCTGAACAAGGCAATGGAGTATTCTTTCACCGCTTGCTCCAAGCCACTGTCAGCCACAGAGCCCTTAAGGCTCTCTCCTTTTCTAAGCTTTTTACAAGGCTCCATGGGCAAATTCAAACAATACTTGCCTAGATTTTCTCTTTTTTTTTTCCTAGACTTGCTGGAAAGGGGATGCAGCTATGTTGGAGAGTTTTAGCACGTCTTTAGTGTATTTGAATGATAGTTAGAGATGATATACCAGTTTCAGCTCCCAAAGCATTACTAATTCTTATGAGCACCTTAGAGGAAGGTGTACCTCTGAAAATGTGAGGTGGGAATTCTGTAAATCAATTAATAACAGTGTGTATATTTATATCTGAGATTTATCACTCTGTCACACAGCTTTGTTATTGTGCCTAATGGCTGGTCAAAATTTGAGGGTTTGTAAACTATTCCCACTAGAAGGAGAAGCTAATAGAGATTGATCTTTCTTCAGTGCAGACCTGTTTCTAAAAAGCAACATTTAAAAAAAATCCTGTTTCCTTAGGCATAGCAGAAATTATACACATTGAAAAATCTTTTTTTTTTTTTTTTTTCCAGAGATTCAACCCATGTCAGTCTGTGTCAGCAGTCCAAAACCTGTCTAGGTTTTCTCCTTGGTACCTGTTCTTTGGCAGTAATTTGGCATTAGCTGCTTCTACATATTGGCTGTTCCTGCATGTTTACGCATGTCCTACATACATAACCTCTGTTTGTTTCACTTGTATTTATTTCCTGCTTAAAACAGCAAAGCCACTCCACCCACTTCATTCACATTCTGAGCTGGCTCTTTCAAGCTTTTGTTTTGTACAGAGAAATGTAATTGTGTTTGGGGTTTAGAGACTACAGTCATTCCAGCTACTTGTTTCTGCAAAGGCGCATAATGGCTTCTTACATCTATCTTAAATGAAGAGGGACAGCTATGCCCAAGAGCTGCAATGAGGTTTACCTGAGCTATAATTTTACGGCATTATAAACCACATTTCAGCTAAAACGTCAGGGCTAGCAAAACAATAAAGGTCTTGGTTCAGTATTGTGGTGTAGTGAGTTTTCCTTTAAGTGATCTCATGTCTGTTCCTCCAGAAGGAGGAAATGCATCAGGGTTCTGAAGGGCAAGTCTGTAACAGCCATTATTCCTTGGCTAATTGCACAGCTTCAGGAGGATGTTCAGAGATGGTGCACTGTAGACACTAGCCCTGCCTGGAACTTGCCCTAGCTGTGTATAGATAATTTTGAACTGTTTTCAGGGTGAGAGAACTACAAAAGCAACTTTACTTTTAGTTACAGTCCGCTCTGAATCTGCAGAAGGTACAACTCAGCTGAACTAGCAATTCGGAGTAATGTCTTTTTTTAGATCATCTTATTCCTTTCTGTGACTGCTCATTCACCCTTCCTATTTTCTCTCTTTTCTTTCTTCAGTTCACCACCTCTGGCAACATAATTTAGAGCAGTGCAATGGACATATGAGTGAGGGTATTTAAAATCAAAAGCAATTTTAAAAATCAGAAATAGAGTATATGGCAAAGTGTTTCAGCTTCAAAAAGTATCTATAGTTGTTTGGAAACCCCCACAGTAACCCTTCAGGAATGACAGAATTGCCCCATTTTTAGAAAATAAATTTGTCATCTTTTAACAACACTGATGTCCTCTTGGTAGCTTGTGTCTATTGCTTTACTGTTAATAAGGATTTCTAACAGTCTGTACGACTTCAGTAACAATAAGTCATTTCATTATAATTAATATGTCAGGAATTACAATCCTCAATTACTAAATTAACATGAGAAAAAATGCATTTCTCTGGAGTATTTCAAAGGTCTATACTGTATTGGACACCAGATACTGCCTACGTCAAGCCCTGAGGTTACATATGATAAAGTTCCTGTAAATTCTATTCAGACTGAAATCCACATTTGTCTAGATAATCTCACTCTGTTATTATAAAACTGTGAAGAAAAGGCCTTTGGAGAATGAGGAAATGTTGAGTCAAATTCACTCTTAATGAACTCTAGTGATGATTACAGAAAGGTAGATCTGCCCCATTATTTGTCAGATGTTTAATTCACTTAAAATTAATTGAAAATCATGGCAAAAGATGCCCTTTATGCCTTGAGTTTTAGTCTGTGCTTTAGACTAAACCAAATACACAATCATAATTCAACTGAAACTACAGTTTCTGTGTATTGACCAGAATTAGTCGTAAATCAGACCAACTTCATGAACCTTAGTGGATGAAAAATTGTGACTAAACTTTGACTATTAAGCCTTGATTCAAGGAAATGTCGTACGGCCTTCAGGCCAGGGATATTTCACATAGCTGGACTACTATAATTTGCTTTTAGTTTTACTAAATCAGGATTGATCCTATCATAAAATATAGTTCCTTCAATATAGTTCATTGACTAGAAAAAAATATCTAGAAAACTTCTACGTTTATATTTTACATAAACTACTGTAATTAGGAATTTCATGTCAAATACAGTGAACCCTCAGAGAAAATTCAGTGAATGAAATCCTATCCCTGATGGAGGAACCAGCAGAATTTCTGTGATTTTTGTGTGATCAAGATTACATATAAAGTCTTTGATAGAGATGCACCAAGACTAAATGTCTAGATGTGACAGCACTGATACTTGAAGTGATCCACAGTATGAACACATATGACTTGAAATGTTTCCAATGAATCTGTGGTCATATAAATTCAGATGTTGCAGTAGTGGAACTACGGCTTGCATACGTAATAAACCTGTCCATCTTTTAATACCAATAAGGCATCAGCAAGGATGTTAATCATTTAGTAGAAACAAAGTTTCACTTCAATAAAAACAATGTAAGAAATCCAGGCTTTAAAATTTTGAATACCTTTATAGGTACATAGCTCTATAAAAGTCACTGAGATGATTCATGAATAAAATTGCTCATGTAATTGAGTTCTGTGATAAGGAATCTGAAGAATTTCTGAAAATACTCAGAAGTAACAAGTGAAAAGCATCAAAAATAGGTCCTTTCTCCCCACTCTCTAGCTGTGGTGGTTCTTCGAGTCATAGTCCTAGGACATTTTGTAAGTAGGAAACCTAGCACAGCAGATAGACTTGACTTTCACCAGACTAGCCATACATGTTTTTCTCCTCTATCCTGTTAATTATACTGTACCTTTATCCCTCTATCACAAACATATGAGACCTTATCCACCATCTCATCTAACACCTTTGCTTTTTCCAGAATTTAATGCTAAGTGCTTGGAAGCAGGTCTCTGTATGTGGGCAACAGTTTAAACACAAGAGATGAAAACTAGTAGAAAAATGGTTTTGCCCCAGTCCTGTTATTTTTTATTATTTGTTCCTCCTAAAACTAATGTACTCATGAAACTCCTGGTTTTGGTAAACTGATTTTTTTTTCCAATAAAAACTAGACAGAACAGTTCCATATAATATTATGTAATCATGTTGGAACACCAGTACTAAGTGCAATGAAGTGATACGGTGGCTACAGCCAGAAGCAGTCAGAGGACAATGAAGAAAATCAAACCCATGTGAAAAACAGATACTAGAATTAAAAGGAAACTTTGTTTCATTGGAATACTAATCCAGGACACACAGTTTTAAAAGCAACATCAGAATCAGCTCTCTGAAAAATCTCTGTCAAATTTAATTGGGCTGTGACAAATAATGACTTTATATGCTTAATTTTACAAGTTCAAAATTGACTTTACCATTGTTCTTATCCTACAGTAAGAATGGCTTACACATTACATGGGAACCCCCAGAATTCACAGATGTGAAGAAAATGTGAAAATTTTGAAAGAGAAGGCAATTCAGATTTTTCTCTGCAGAAGACAAATATTATTTTACAAAGATTCAGATGTAATTCTCAAGTGTTATTGTGCCAAATGAGTAGTCTAAATGCAAGCATTCAACATTAAACATAGACATTTTAGTCCTGCTGTAAGTGCAAACCACAATGCAACCTCAGCTGTGGAGTTACAAGTAATTACTCTTTTGTATACACCTAACACAAAATCTACAGCATAGTGGGAAAAGAAAAATAACAATAGAATGTCATGTAAGTGAAATTTTCCCACAAAAGCACTCTACCTTTTCATTTTATTTTCTTCTTCCTCCTTGCACAGCTTTAATCCTCACTGTCTATGATTATCTAAGGGCTTGTGACAATTTGGGGGACCTCTCTATGTAAAGCTTATGAATTCTGTTTGATACTTGGGAATCTCTATACAATATAGCTGTGTCAGGTTGAAAATTCTTTGCTAATCTAAAATCCACAAAAGGTGACAGGAGAAATTTTTGCTCCTGGCACATAATCAATAAAGAATTGTTAAAACTTGATAATATCCTATTCAAATACAGTCCTTTGAAGCATGATGATACTAGCAGGTAGGCAAACCTGGTTGCATAGATTGAGGTGAGGAGGTAATGAATAGGTGATAAATCATCTGTTCTACACAAATTTCATCACTTGATAAGGAAGCTACCTGACTAAGAAGATAAGGTGGCTGTAAGAGCAAGTGTTTCTTGCTTGGTGTTGTAGACTAAGTACATCTGATAGCAAGTATTGAAGGGAATGCTGGACTCGGAGGACTTCTGCCTGTGTTTGCAGTGGAAAATAAAGGCAGAGAAATGCAAAAGGGCTCCTGCCTTTAACAGCTGTTCTGAAACCCTAAAAATCTGAGCGGTTGCTGTGATGAAGCTGCAAGCCCAGTGCACCACAAGTTTAAACAAATGGTATTTGAAGGATCAGCACTGCCTCTCAGAAGTAAAAGCCCTGTGCCAAGAAAGGCGCTGCAGGACTGGGGAAGGAGTTGGTGTTGCTTCAGCAGACCAAAGGCAGCTCACACACACCCCAGCAGTGTGTGGTGGAGCAGTCTGGCTCCAGCCCCTGGCAGAGGCCAGGCAGTTGTTTCACTAAGGCTGGGGGTGACGGGGGGGTTGGATACTTTTGTGTAAGTGAGCCCTGTCCTACCACCGTGGTCGCGGACACACGAACGCTCCATGGCCTTTCTGCCATGGGTAATTCTTGCACTGCCCAGCTCGTCCCCTCCGTGCTCGGCAGCTCGGGGCTCTGGGGGCCCTTCTCCTCGGCCAAGACACCCGGCGGGCCGCTGGCAGCGAGAGGACAAGCGAGGGATACACCGCCCGACCGCGGCCCGCTCCCCGCTGAACTGGAGACTCTCTCCGCGCTTAGCTGAGCGGTGACTGAAACCCGCTCCGTAGTGCGGAGCCTCTGCAACTTCCCGCGGTCCCTTCAGCCCTGCCCGCCCGCCGCCCGCCCGGGGCTCGGGCGCGGTACCGCGGCCGGCGGGGCTGAGG
>VZRW01008746.1:194700-205660 GCA_013398125.1 Aegotheles bennettii
TCTCCGCTCCGCTCCGGCTCGGAGCCGCCGCCGCCGCCAGCCGCGCGGAGCCGAGCCCGCGGCCGCCCCGCGCTCCATGGCTCCGGAGGAGGTAATGGGAGTCGGGACTCGCTCCCCCGGCAGTCAGGGAGGGGGCAGGGCTGGCGGTGGGGCGTGTGGAGGGGCCGCGACGGCTCTGGCAGGGCAGCTCTAACTTGCCGCGAGGGGGAGAGGAAGGAGCGCGTTGGCACGGAGCGGGTGTGGGTGTGCGGTGAGGGGGAGCTGTGCTGTGCTGTCCGCCTGCGTTCCCGAGGTCCCCCCCAGATCCTGCCCGTGGTTTAAAAATCGCTCTCCTGGCTGTGCGGGAGCCGGGCTCACTTTTATCGCCACCGACGCTGTCAGAAGCGCTGTGGCTCCGCAGGCAAAGCAGCGAGCCGGAGAAATGAAATGCCGATAACCCATTAGCTTCATCTTCCCGGTACGCGAGCGTGATGGAGACTTGTTAATTAATTTACATCCGAGGGAATGATCTCGGAAGGAAGGAGAGAATACCCCGGCGCACCTGCTCCGCCGAGACCCGCCATCCGCGTGTGGAGGAGGCTGTGAATCATGAGCGGGGCTCGCCGCGGAGCCGGCGCCCGGGCGCCGCAGGATTATGTATCCCAGCGCTGAATTTATATTTCCCACTAGGAAAAGACTGAAGCTCAGGTCAGATATAAACTACATAATTTCATTTAAAACTAAACTGTAGTTATTTATTGTAATTCTAGAGGGGATTCTTCTTCTCTCCTGATAAAATAGAAAGTACTATTAGAGCAGTAGTAATTTACACATTATAGCCTGAAACCTCTTGCAGAGTTGGAAGTGGCTGACAGTATAAGGATGATGCTTTAGAATCACATATGTCCTGTTATTTTTGCTACACGTGGAAAGACTGAGAATAACCAGGCTGTTAAATTTTGCTTTCAGTTTTTGGTCTGTACAAAACTGTATTTTCTGAGATACAGAACGGAGAAAACTTGGACTAGGGAGACCAACTTCTGTTGGAAAGGTTGAGTTTCTCAGCCACAGCAACTAAAATCTGTGTGATGTCTGCTTTGATTATTTCCATCCTTTGAAAAAAAAAAACAAAACAACTTTTAAAATGTGATAATCTACTTTCACGAATTTAGCTTACTGCCTCTAAGGCAATGCTGTAATAGTTCTTGACACTTGCCTGTTAAATGAGCTGAATGGAGGAGAGCTATGTTCAGTAAGATGTTTGTGTTTAGCAATATTTATTCCTGTGGTAGGTATTTCTTCATAAAATAGAAAATGAGCGATTTAGGCAGATAAGGTCATGGTTTCATATTGTAGAAATTATTCATAATTTAGTTTTATGACATCAGTGACTTTTCATATATTTGACTAGTTTTCTTGCTGGCAAAACTAGACTGAGATTGTCATTTCAGATGGAACTAATTTAGATTGGGGTTAATTGCTTTAATAGCCTAACATATTTTTGATAATACTGTAAATGGCAAATATTATTAAGTTCTTTTGTTCCAATTATGTATAAAATTGCTTTCTGATTGAAAAGATGTGGTGTGTTATAGACGGAGCCTGTACATTGCATTAAATCAGGCCATCAGAATGAGGGGATTAAGTTGTGTTCTTCAACAGCACATGTGATTTGCAAGTTTCATAAGTTGTGAGCATATTGTAAAAGTGTGTGTATGTGTGTGGCAAAAGAGGGCTATACTAGTAAAATAAACTACTAAAAAAAACCCCTAATAATAACCCAGAAATCTATGTGGTTAGCAAGAACATATGAGCTATATAACCACTCAATATGCTTACTCTGAAAACAAGGCATGTATGCAGTAGTTTTCATATCACTGTTATACAGCAACAAAATAAGGGAGACAAAAATAAGCACAAGCCAGAAATAAGAAGACAAAAATTTGAAAGGGGACTAATCAGATGGGAAGAAACATTTTGAAATGGAGTCTTTCTGTCAAATCCAAGACTGCATGTCACTGTTGAACCAAATCATGCTCTCATATACAACAATTTATGACATTTAAGGTGGAAGTCTTGGTCTATAGTATATATTCTATAACAAACCAAGAGATTCTGTTGTGAAGGATTTGGTTTATCACAGAAAGAGATTCTGGAGGTCAAATGACAGTAAATAAAGGTGGACTTCATCTTTGAGCTTTGAACAGGAGAGCAATTTATTTTCTCTGATTCTTCCATCTCTAACTGGAAATGCTATCATGAACAACAGTCCCCAAAGTGGCCACAGTGTACCATGTCTGAGATAGCACTTAATAGGAATACTTTTTCTGTGTAACTGGCATAGTCCTGGCCAGTGCTTTGACTATGTATGTCATATGTGGAAAACATGGAAGTTCTGCAAAATTAGGGGTTTGAACAATTTCTGTCAATGCATAAGTTTCAGCCCAGTGCACATTTTTAAGTGAAATTTATGTTTTGCTGCCAAAGTGTGGAGCAAGTTACATTGGAAAAGCATGGCTTCTTTTCTAATCTAAAATGAAAAACTAATTTGTCAGCCAGAAGGATGTAGGGAAATGTGTTTACAGTCACTAGACTTTTACAATAATGACTTGATTGTGTTTGATACAATGGATTGCAGGCTTGGTGACTGCAGTGAATGATAGAGCTGCCTACCTTTTCAAAATTTGCAACAGGTTGAGCATGCTTTTTGTATCATGAAACTATAGTGCTGCACGTTTCTTGATGGACATAGTTTTGAAAGGAGCTGAATGGAGAAGTTAGCTGTCTGCAAATAACTATGTGGCAACTGGTCCGTATCTGTAGTCATGTGAATATGCACCCTCTGTTTTCTGTAGCTGTTTTTGAATTACATATTGCCATAAGAAAACTTTTGAATGGGCTTCAATTAACAGGAGTATGTGTTGAGGGACATGGGTAGCTGTATGTCCTAGCAGAAGCTTATGTGAAGTTTTTGGTTAGCAACATCAATATAGAGAGGGTAGTGCCAGCATTTGAGATGTATATGCATGGAGTACAACCAAATTCTTTTTTTGGCTGTTTATATAGTAAGCAGGACCCCATTAACCTGGCAAGGAGGACAAATATTTAATGAAGACCTAAAGAGATGATATAATTTCAGTGTTTGCAATGCACTGCTCTGTTTATTTGTTGATTAAATCTTTTGATCTCGAGGAGAGCTTCTAGTCATCTGCTTTGATGCAATATTCTATAAAAACATGTAAACTAGAGGGGTAGGGATTTAAGTCTTAACACTGTTTTCTCTTAAAGATAAAAAAGTGTATATAGTCCTCTCATAGCCCCAGTTGAACTTTAGTGGTAATAGTGGGAACAAAATAACTAGGAAGGAGTGGAGCAGAATAGGGAGCAGTTCTTCACCATAGGAATTCAGAACTGAAGAAAAGGACTTTCTGAGTTAGGCAACAATCTTATCTAATCCCAGTCATAAAGTGACCACAGTCTACCTTAAAGCCAGTTAAGTACTTTGCCCTGTTGCTCTTTCTGGAAAGATGTTTCAAAACCTCTCTTCATGATGTGTAGAACTTCCTTTGAACTCCCAGCCTAAATATATTATTTGATTCCTAATTTTTAATATCTCAATATTGTTATTTAAAACCAACTCTTTCCTTGGTGTGTAGCCCTCAATAAATTATAAACATTGATCACGTGCCTTCCTCAGCTTTTATGTGCTAGGATCAAACAAGCAGACCAAGCACCTTTTAGTCTCTCCAGTAAAACAGAATAAATAGAAAGATACAGAGCCTAGTAACCTGATTCTCCTGAATTTTGAACGTACCTCACCTGCATCAAATACCTTATACCTGAGGTGTTTTGTCAAAGTCTTGAATAATAATGCCAATGCTCCACTTGGCCTACTGAAAATACTTTATCAGATATCTGTGAAGATCATTTGTTTTACAGGTATGCTGGATTGGCTTAAACTTCTTGCAGTAAACTAGACATTGGTGTGTGATTTCCCTTTCCCTGTTGCTTCAAATGATAAGACACCATGTAATTACGGAAGTTCTGCTATTTGTAATCATATGGGTTTGAAGAGTTGCTGAATGTTTTTCCGTTTCCAATATGCCTATCCCAATGGTCCTCCAATTTCTTCTGTAAATTAGCAAGAGCCTCCCTTGTATCAAGAGTGCTTCCTGTAATCAGACATTATCAAAGCACATCTGCTTTTTGCCAGGTTCACAGACATGAAATAAGATGAATCTAAAGAAGGACTTTAAGTAAGTCCATTCAATATGTCATGATTAGTCAGTTTTATATCCACTCTATCAGTCTTCTGCCTACAAAGTTTCGAATGGAAATGACCAGAATTTCCTGCTAATGCTGCTGCAGGACTGCACCTCCACCTGTAGCCTCAAAAAGCCATTGCGCTTTTATGCAAATGTAGAAGTTTAGCTTTTCTCATTATTAGTGTAAGAATCTGTTCTGTTCAAATATTGAAGAAATCTCTACAGGGAAAAAAAATGCAGCTAAACACCCTTAGCTAAAACTGCCAAATAGATCAGGAAGTTTTTAAGCCTAGAGAAGAAAGGTGAGCCCTTCCTATTAATGAAACAAACGTTTCTAACTGGAGTATGATGTGGAAAAGCTACTAAAGGAACATGTGCCACAATCACTTGAATAACTTGAGCTGGAATAAGAATATGAGTACATTTCATTAATTAGGTTAAAGTGTGGTTTTGAAACAATTGTATTTTTAAAATGTTTTTGGTTTTTAAAATATAAATAGTATTTTGCATTAATCTTATTGTATTTTGACATTGCAACCTTCTTTTTAAACCTTTCAGTAGCGATGATTTTGCTTGATTTCTAAAGTGTAACAGGAGTTCTACAGAAATATGATGGTATAGGATTACTCTTATTTCATACTTTAAATTTCTAATGTAGATAAGAAAGCAGAATATGTAATGTAAGTTATATGTTGAAAATTCAGGATAGGGTGTTAACATTATCATGCTCAATAGCAGTAGTCTGCCTTTACGTAGATAATGGAGCTGCTTTGACAGATCAACTGGATATATAACTGCAGAATCACAGAACTGGAGAATGTGGAGACAACCTCTGGAGGTCATCTAGTCTAGTCCCTCTGCCTAAAACAGGGTCACCTAGGGCATGTTGCCAAGGGCTATCTCCAGTTGGGTTTTGAATATCTCCAAGGATGGATACTTTATAGCCTCATTAGGCAGCTTGTTTCAGTGTTGGACAACCCTCACATGAAAAATGTTTTTTTCTTTTGTTCAAATGGAATTTCTGATTGGTTCCTAGCCTTTTGTTAGTGCATGGAGTTACTCTTCTCTGGGTGAGGAACATGCAATTCCTTTTGCTAGACTTTATTTCTCCAGCCTGTTGAGGTCCCTCTGAATAGCAGCACAACTACTCCCAATTTCGTATGGTCTGCCAACTTGCTGAGGGTGCAGTTGGTCCTGTTACTCAGGTCATTAATGAAAATGTTAAACAGCATTGGACTCAGAATCAGCCCTTTGGGGTGCATCGTTAGTAACTGGTCTCCAGCTGAATTTTGTGGCACTGATCACAATCCTGTGAGCCCAGCAGTTCTACCAGTTTTCATTTCACCTCACTTCAAAGAATACTGCAAAAGATAGTGCTTAAAATACTGAAACTGATTATTCTCTTTTTTTTCTCTCCTCCTTGAACTGAAGATATGGTGTCCTAGGGACTCAGTGATGAGCTAACTATGCTTTCAGCTTAATACCTTGACACTGATTTTGGGAAGCAAACTAGTCTTTGCAATTTGATTCTGAATTCACATCCTGTAGGAACTCCATTAGAAAAATGGAAGAATTTTACTTCCCTGTGTGATGTTGAGGTATCTCAGGATGCCTTCAGAATTTGACAAGAAATGGCTCTTGGCATCTAAGATGCAGTGAACAGATGGGAATTGACAAAGTTCTAATGGGCACCTGTGCAAGTACACAGCTGTAGCCTTTACCTTTATTTCCAAAATCAATATAAATGCATATGCTCATCATCTGAATTTCAGAAAAATAATTGCTTTTGTTATTTCTTCTTTTTGTTATTGTCTAAAATTTCCTGTTAATGCTGTACATCTGTTTAACTTGGAAAGGCAGAGCAAATCCTTTTCAGCTGGTGCAGATATAGTTATTAGGTAAAATGTTACACATTACCTGCAGAACAACAGAGAAAATTATTTAATGTTTTTTCCCTGCTATGATTCTTCAGAGTGCTGACCAGCCATTTTGTGTCTTAAAGTCTCTGTAAAGTCTTACCTTTTTGTCATCTTAAAAAGCATACAAAGGAAAAAAAAAGATGCCTAATTAATTTGTATGAACTGCAAACAGAAGACTTACCTTTTTTTGCAGGAATCAACCACAGAAAATGTGTTCTAAGATTGTGTTTATTTACAATGGCATCTTAGTGAATATCTAAAAGAAGTTGAAAGCCCAAAAGCAAGACAATAGAGAGACAGATTATGCTGATAAATGGCAAAATTCCAATTAGTAAAGATACTGTTTTTAGGCATGAGTGAATGAAGTAATCCAAATACTGAGTGTAACTTTTTAGTTTCTGAATGGAGAGAAACTGGGCTACTTCTGTCCTTGTCATAATTTAACATTTATGTAGTGCTTTCTAGGTACAAAACTCTTTATAGATATTAATGATCTTCATTACACCCTCTGAAGCAGGTAGGTGATCTACAAATGAATAATATAGGACCTAGAAATCTGATAGGAGTTTAAATTTTGATATAAATTTGTTTGATGTGTATGAAGGGCAAACTATATCCCTCAATATCAAAAATCAGCTCTTACAAGATATGCTTTCATTTTTAAGGAACAAAGACACAGGGTTTCATTCTGAACACTTGAATAACATCATGTCTCTTTGATAATGGAGTCTAGTCAGATGTAGCTTTTCCTGAATTAATGTGTTGGCTACTATACAGAGCAATTTTTTAAAGCTTCATACAGAATAGATCTTTAATTTACAAAGATCATGTCAGATTAACTTCCATTTTTGTGGAAAGGTGGTTATACATGGAAGAGGGAGCTTCTCTTTCACATCTCCACCCTCCTTGGTTGACAGACTTTCCCTCCAGCAATCAGTTGACAGCAATCAATTTGAGGATTATTTCTGGAAGGAAAATGTTTACAGCTTTACTTCAACAGTAATATTAAAAAGAAAATAGCTGTCATCTGTTTGCTTGGCTAAACTAGTTAAAATCATAGCCATAAAAATGCCATATTACTCGGCTAAGCTTAAACTGTTCTGTGCATTTTATACAGTAAGTAGACCTTATTAAGGTGGTCAAACCTTGCAAATAGTTTGTTACACAAAATAACCCTAATTTTGGCTGGAACTTCAGAGTTTGTTATTGTTTCTAGATACACTAATTCTTTAAAATAAGCCTTACACAGATAGCGTAATGAAATATTTTATCTTGAGACCTTGTTATATATGAAGTAAACATAGATGATTCTTATGATAAAAAGGTCCATGTCTTATAACAGCCAGATTCTTTAGCATCTTCCAGACTTGCCTCACAATTCCCACATGACCATGTTTCCCATTGCACCATTCGTAAAGAAAAGTACTGTCAGGTTTAAGATGGAAAGTCATTTGCAATTGTCAGCTTTGTCACTTTGTAGTGTAGATTCCTAAGATGCAGTATGAAAATAAGTATTTAACATATTTTTTCTAGGTTGCAAGAGGTGAACATCTTTTAGACCTAATCCCCAAACATAAGGTTCTGTCAGTCTCAGAAGGATCTGACTCTGCTTCCTTTGTACCACATGCTACCTTTAGTTTATCCTCTAAATAAATAGGTCAATTTATTTAGGTGGTGTTATTTCTGTTTTTTTTTTTTAAACTGTTTACTTAATTTACAGAATTTCACTTTATGGCTTTGATTTTGTTCTATACTGTTAAATGTTGAGTCTTCCAGTAGTTTTAGTAACCTGTGCATAACTGATATTCTGGCTGTGATATTTTTCCCTCCCCTCCTATAGTAGATTAATGAAATATCCTTACAATGTGTAGACTTTTTTGTCTAGGGCTTTCTAAATTCAAAATCTGACATGTGCACTGGAGAATGAAGAAAAAGAAAAGGCTTGTTATTTTCATAGTCTACTGCTTTCTTACGTTAGCTCCAACTTTCTGGATCCTAAAGTAAGTTCCATGCCTGTAGGCTGCAAAAAATCCTGAGAGATCAGGCCTTTTTAGCAGGTTAGACAACTGAATGCTTTTGTTGTTTTCACTCTTTTTTAAGTCTCCCCTCAGCAAAATTAATGGAAGTTTTAAAACATTTATTTAAATGTTTGATGGCTGGCTTTTTATGCTTGTACTTTATCTCCTGTATCCTGATAGCATAAATAATGCCAGTGAAAGAAAACAGACATTTCAAAACTAAATTTATCTTGAAAAGAGGACTGTTATGTTAATTACATATGGAGTTTTAGAAAATGGAAATAATATGAACCTTCACTAAGGAGTTGTTCCTCAAAGACAGGTAATCAGGTATTCAGAAACAAGCATTGTATATCTTTTGTTTTGAATCCTTCTGTGGTCATAAGCACGGAATACTGTAGTTTAATACTCCAAGGAATTGTTCTACTTTGCTTCTATAATGAAGCAGTTTCCTTTAATCAAACAGAAGCCAATAGAAATACACAGGATTGAACATATCTCCATATTGCCCACTGGGAGATATTTAAATTTGTGCTAGCTTGCACTAGAAGGAAGTGCTGTTAAAGCATTTTGTTTTGGTTTGTTTCTGTAAACACTCTAGTATTCAGTGTGTAAAATTTCAGTTTTAAAAAAATGAGATAATATCATATATATTGATTAAGGCAATTAACTGTTTAGCCAATTGTAGAATAATACTATACAAGTTTTATTATGTTATTCCTGTACAAGCTGATCATATTACTTTATACTGTAGATAAATATGGGCTGCTCTGCTGTTTCTAATTTACTTCTTGTGATCCTAGGGTATTCTCATTTATTAAACAGAAATAATCATTTGTGTATACATATGTGAGGAAGGAAATAACTGTCTAGGTTTTAAATTGCAACAATTTGTTTTGATAGAGATGATTTTGCATTTATCACTTAAAGATTCCTTGCTAAAAAGGTTCAGAGAAAGAAGGTTAGGATTGCAGAGTAATTTTTAAAAATCATGAATCTAAAAATACCAGTTGTCTGTGCTTATTATATGTGCATTAGTATTTTGACACAGTCTCTGCCTGTGCAGTCATGTGCTGTTGATCCTGATCCCATGAAATGCGTCCATTGAGCATGGTTAATAATAGCAACAGATACTTTATAATTTTTCATTTGTAGATTTTAATGAGGATAATAAGATTGTAATTATGTTTGTTTTTACAATCTTATTATAATGATATTTTTTTAAAATATGGAGCAACCAAGGCATACACAGTGAGTTGTTATACAGGAAGCTTTGGGTAAGGCTCAGAGCTATGTTTTGGTTTTGTAGTTATTGAAGGTGAAATATTCAATATAGGTCTTCACTGAATAGCATGCCTCATACAGTGGTTTAAATCTGCTGCAGTGTGTAATTGAGATGAGCTTGTTTTTACCAGCTTAAATGCACATAAGTCATGAAGGAATGTTAGGTATCAGTGTGGGGTTGAGCAGAAATTTTTGGAGGAAATGTGTCTGGAGACACACTACTTCCACTTAGTATTTCATGAGAAAATATTAGTTCTGTCTAGTAGAATGACTTTTTCCTACTCCTAACTGACTTTAAGGGAACTACAGGTCCCACGAATCCCAGTTGTAAGGAAGGCACGCTGGCAGCAGGAAATCTTTATAGCTAGGGGAGTTTGTTTCACCTAACTTAATGGAAGCTCTCTTTTTTCTTTTAACAAAAAGCTTGAGGAAAACTTCTTTCCCCTTTTCCAAATTATCTAAGAAGTTTTGCTTCTCAAGTGGAATAATTTCTTATACTACTGAAGCTTTAGAATTCCTCAGAACATTATTTCTACCTTCCAGTTAGCTAAGTATCCAAGTATAAAATACCTTCATCCTGACCTCTTAATGTCTAACTTATTCTAATTTTGATGCTGAGTAAATACCTACTTAGGTTTAATACATTCCTGTATAATGTGGGATAGCTCTGAAAAGTGAATATTGAATATTGCAATCAAATTTGTTAGGTCATAAGGAAAACATTTTACCTATTTGAAGTTTTATAAATTGGTCCTTTTTTATTTGATGTCAAGGGAATGAGTTTAGGAAGGTCTGAGCAAGATGGGAAGGGCTGTAAGTTTTCACCCAAAATAATCATTTCTAAGGCCCATTCAGCATTATTCAGACAGGTACAGCAGAAGAAGGTCCCATCCTCCTCTTTGCTAATGATAAGGTTTTTCTTCCTCACTTTACTATATAATGCAGCTATTTTTTTAGAACATGCTTTGTTCTGTGCTGACAAGGAGAAACATTCAGTGTAATTTAGTCAAGTTTTCTTTTTTATTACAGCTTTTACATTCCTTGTGAGTTCTTACTTCTTGTTCATTTGTCTGTATCCTGTTGTTTGTTGTTAAGTGTAATCAATATCTAGTGCAGACTTCTTTTTATGCAGTCTGTTTTTTCAAATTTTGTTTTCCTTTAAGTCTGTGGTTGACACATATTTACACTTTATTTTTCTGGCTTCTCCAGGTTTTTTTGGCAGGTGGGGGGTTGGTTATTATTATTATTATTATTATTTATTATTTATTTTCCTCACACTTGCTTTCCAGTTCTGTTTTTATTCTCTGCTTGTCATTCTTCACCATCTTCCAATCTCTGAGATCTGGTTTTATGAATTCTGAAATGAAACCTCAAACCCTGTTGAAATACAGGTTTTGATTAGTGCTGCTTGAGATGAAATTTTCTTCTGAAATGTTTCTCAGTAGATGACACCAGTTTGTCAAAACTCTACCTGTTCACCTGTGTTTTGACAAAA
>VZRW01008746.1:207550-217900 GCA_013398125.1 Aegotheles bennettii
AATCAATAATTTAGTGGCTTGGGTACTTACCTGGTGTTTGGATTGCAGTAAATTGGGCAGAATCAGAGCTTTGCTTGCCACATTTTGCTTATAAGTTCCACAAGGTAAATATATCTTCTCTTTTTCTTTTTTTTTCCCCCCCTACATTTAATGTTGAGAAACTTGTCTTCTTTTATGATGCAGCAGAAACTGTTGGTAGAGTATAGCATCATATTTCTTGGTGAACAGATCCTCTGGCTGACCAGCTTTAGATGCAAATGAACTTCGGATCTGGGACATCTTTGTCACATCTTAAAGTAAAAAATTTTGGATGTAACTGGGTGCTAAAACATATAGATGCCTGTAGTTATTTTTTTCTGAAGGGATCTTAAGTATATTATCATTCACCTCTGTGTAGTAACTACTGGCTATGATTTAGGCTATAATTTAGTACCATAGCATATGCAAGCATGGGGCTTATTCAGGATTTGAAACCTGTGTTGTCTCCTACATACTTTTGAATCCACAACTGCTGCCTGCTGGGAAAGTGCCCACACTGTATAAAAGAGGACAGTCTTTGCCTGCAGAGCCTAGTACTATCCATTTTTCTGCCCACCTCTCTTACAGACCAAAAAGGTTGTACATTGTGCTCCATTTCTAAGTATGGCATTCTTTGCCCTTCACCAGATTCTGCATGTGGCTCAGAAAACTTGAGAACTAAGAGCCTGTTTTGTATCTACTGGTCTTGACTTTATTGGTGAATGAAAAACATGGGGCTCAGATTGGCTGTCAATGAAAAAGCTGAGCTTTCTGCTGTGAATAATCAACAATTGGCCAGCAGCTGTGTGTGGAAGGGCTCAACTGTAGAGCCTTGTTGTGAAAAGCTAATGTTTTATCATCCATATAATTGGTGTCTGAAATCCATCTGCAGCCATGTGTCAACAGATAGCTGAGGTTAGAAATTAACAGTCTCTAGCAGTGATAAACAGTTCCTGTAGAAAAACATAGATACTGTAAGAATGTGATAATGCTATAGTGCTGATGTTGAACCAGCATTAGAAGCTCGGGGAAGAACAGAGCCTTAAGCCAAAGTTCTAGTCCCAGAACCTTGGCCAGATTCTAGTTTAAATTCATGCTGCCAACTAACCATGACTGTCTTACTTTGAGGATAGTGTAGGCTGAAGAAAAAAAATTGTAAATGTCCATGGTGCAAAGGAGCAATTCTAATTCTGACGTAAGATCTGAGACACCCAAAATTAACCTTGTGAAGTTAATCTTGCATGCTCCCCATACCCAGTTCTTTAACATTAGAAAGTGGAGGGGGTTTGGCTGCAGCAGATGCTCATCTTTTCCCCTGCTCTTCATTTATGGTAATCTTAAATCAGTTCTGTGTTCAGTCATTTCTCAGGCTAGTGTAAGGAAATAACATGTTTGCCTTGAGATTCTTGCTATTTGCTTTTAAGTGAAGTAGCCAGTTCTCTTTTATCCCTCTCTTTTTTTTTTCTCTCCCAAGCATGGTGAATGTTTTTTTGTGGAAGACAGCCTGCATGCCCTGAAAGTCACCCTGCCATTCTAGCTCTTAAATTGAAACCTTTATTTTTAAGTTTTTATATATCATCTTGGTGCATATACTGTCTTTCCCCTCTATTTGTCAGAACAATTAATGTGACAGTACACTATTAGCATAGCATGACACAGGATAGTATTAGCTAGCTCTTGCTCCTCCAGAAAGGACCCCTGTTCCTTTATTGTATGTTTTCTTTGAATTTGTTGATGTTAAGAGCAGGATTCTACTAAAGGAAAAAAAATATCTCTTTGGAAAGCTAACAAAGGAAATATTCCATGTAACAGAAGTGTCACAGAAGAGTGATCATAGTTTTCATTGCTTGCACCTTTAGAGTAAAAAGCAGAAACAGTCAGTCATTTAGTGTGATTCTTGGATACTACAATCACAGTAGTTGAAAGTAGTTTCATAAGTGGACAAACAGGAAAACAGTAAAAGCTTTTTAGCATTTAAGGGTATATACTGTTTGAATTCTTCCTTGAAGAAGCATGAGGTCACTATTTTTCACACTTAAGTAGGATGACAGAATAATTTCACCTCCATTTGTAACAATGCTAACTGAAGCTGGTGAGCCACTGCTTTTCATTTAAGCAGTACCAAAACAAAGATGGTCACTCAGTAAAATAACAGTACATGTAGCTGGGGGGTTTTGCTGAATAATTCTTAGGAGAAATGAGGAAATAACAAAGGTGAAAATGAACCAAATGCTCATGTCCTTGCTTAAATGACTACTTGAAATATAGTCACTCACTGCTTTGTGAGAGCTCTTTGGAAGGATTGGTAGGTGCAGGTGAGTAGTAAGAAGCAGAAAACAATTACCTTTTTGTGTTTTGTTGTGCTAAGAAAAGTGGAACTTAAACAATCTCTGTAAATAAAAAAGAGTGCATCAGACACCAAGTTCCATAACCTGTTTCTTTCCTTAATCAGAAAAAACCTTGAGAACACCGTAATTTTGTGTAGCTGTTTAGGTCAGCTGTTCCCACCTTTAGCAAGAACCAACTCTTCCTGCTAAAATAGTTGAGATAAGAATGGAAAAAACAAGTTCATCCTGCTTTGAAGCATTCCATCTCTGATCTGAGTAATTGCTCCAAGGGATCTCTAGAGAACTTCAGTTTTCTCATTTGTTTTTTTAGAGCATCAGGTGCACTTTAGTCTGTTGGGGAAGCAGTTATTAAATCTGCACAGTGTACTCTAAGTCACTTCTGAAAGACTTGCACCTGCTTCCATTGAAATGTCAGAGAAGCCAGGATAGGTATTGGATGAGGAAAGGACTGAACACGCCTCTTGCATCTGACTTGCTACACAACTGCTCAGTAACAAGAACTATAATTGTCCAAAAAAAGCCTTAGTCATGTTGAAACTGGGAAAGATTAGTTTTTCCAGAATGGGATGTTGAGTTTTTATGTTGTTTTATAAACTTAGATAATTTTGAAGCTGTGGGTAATATTATCTTTTGTCTAAACTGTATTAAAAGTATCACAGTCTGTAATCTACAGCATAGGTAATGTGCAAGATAATGATGAGTGTCTACCAGAAGTGTTGTTTCCTGGACCATTTTGTCTCTTACAGTGTGTGTGGGCATGTGTAGTTCTCTTGTTTACCTCTACTTCAAGACCCTTTTTCCTATTCCCGTACAGTTCTTACACGAGTGTGCTATTTATGTTCATATTACATGTATTTTCAGAGCATAGATATGAGGTGTTTTGGCTGTATTTTTTTTTGTTCATAAGTGGTAAGCTCAGACCTTATTCAGTTCCTTAAAAATGAATTGTGAACATTTTTGTCATAGATTATAGGCTCATCCAAAAATTCAAGTAGGAAGAGACCACAGGAGTTTATCTTGATCCAGCCCTGTGCTCAAAAAAGGATTGGTGTTGAAGTCAGACCAGGTTACTCAGGATTTCCCAGTCTGGTCTTGAAAATGTCTGAGGACAGACTGTACCACCTCTTGGGGCAACCTGTTCCAATGCCTGACTGTCCTCATAGTAAAAAGCTTTTCCTTAGGTGCAGTCAGAATGTCTTGTGTTTCAGCTTACATCTGTGTTCCTGTGTCCTCCCACTAGGGAACACTACGAAGAGCCTGGCTCCACTGTTGTGATGACTTCCTTGTAGGCAAGCTCCTTTGTTGCTAATAGTAGCATTATAGATGTTGAAGAACTCTGTCTCACTTAGAAAATTGCCTTTTTTGTGGTTCTGATACCAGAAGGTATTGAAGGCAGTTCATCCTATGTGTCTAATTTTCTCCGTCATAGATGTGGGTGCTTGAAGAGAAGGCTCAGAGAGACCTTATCAGTGGTGTGCAGTAGCAGAGTAAGAGACAATGGGCATCAATTGAAGCACATGAATTCCATCTGAACATAAGAAAACAGTTTCTTACTGTGAGGGAGGTCTGGAGTGGAAGTTTTTGGGCTTGTTTTTTTTATTATTTGGAAATAATCTCATACAGATAAGTAAATTTTACATTATGATAGAGATCACGTGTAAGTTAATGGAAACCAACTGAGCAACTGCTAAAATACTGTTGGAAGGAAACAATTTTTTTAACCACATGTTGCTAATTAATTGGCTTTTATTCAGAAGCTTATATTTGTTGAAATGAGAATAAAAGATCTTGATGTTTTTGCTTACTTCTGTGAATGCACTAGGTCTAATTACTTCAATAACGTTCAGTAAAACTTGTGGGTTATGTATCCAATCAGTTTCTATAGTTCCAGTAGGAAAAAGGTGTTCCAGGTCATCATATGTACTGGATGATCTTGAAAGTCTCTTCCAGCCATAACAATTCTGTGATATAACCAAAAATTATTTTTTTATTATGTATCTCTCAGATTTTATGAAGCAAGTGAGACAAGTACAAGTTTATTCTGCTAGGTGTACAAACAAAACCAGACTTTTTCTTTTAAGGTAATTATCCAATTTCAGCATGAACTAAATTTTCAACAGAATAAAGTAATTTGAAAATGCGCTCATTTTTTAAGAAGCACTTTAAGATTTATGGCTTGTAACTGAAGATATTCAGAATTACAGATTAATCTAAACTGCAAAAGTAGTGTGTATTGAGAGATTGCCAAACATTTTTAAGATGACGTTTAAGTCCTTTCTTCCCAGACCTGTAACCTGAAGCACGTGTTAGACTCCTGATGACAGGAAGGTGTTGGTAGTGTTTCGCTCTGTACACAAGCAGAAGATGCCAGCAGAGAGTAAGGTGTACAGAAGTTAGTCTTTTTTTCCAAAAAATTTTTTCTACTGCATTTGGTGGTTTTAGTTGTTTCTTAATTCATTTGATAATTAGAATTCTTTGTGGACATCTTATACAGGAATTAAATTAACTCTGTGCTTTATTACTCATGACCAGTGTAGCCAGCACTCAAAAAGAAGAGTTTATTGCTAATGTCAGTTGGAAAAGTCTATTTTGCCATTGCTAACAGAGTCTCTGTTCAAATCATAGGGCAAAATCCTAACATTACTGTAAGACCCAAAATTCACCATCAGCACAAATCCTAAATATTTTGTCAACCTAAGGTACTCAACCATAAGCTTAGGAAGAAAAAGTCCTGTGATACAGCAGATGTGATGGAGTACTCAATAATTGATGAAAATGAAGTAGGGCTTTTGAGAGTGGGAAACAGTGATGTTGCAAGAGAGAATAAGAGTTGTGTGAGGCACAGGCAGCACTAGGAAGTCTTGGCAGCAACTACAGTAGGCTGAGATTTCTGGGCCCAAGGTAGGATTCAGAAAAATAATCAACTTTTTGCTGCCTTAATGGAATAATACTGATATCCTAAATCCATCATCAGTATCTCAGAGGTGAACTGAAGCCTGTTTAGTTGTAGGTTATTTCTGTACGTTGCAAAGCTGATTTAGGAAAGTAAACCTGGAGAGTTGTATCTTATGCTAGAATCGTTCAGAGCTGGTGATGCCAAAGGCCATATTTAGGTAATGCTGATCCATTAGAATTCAGAATGTTGAAGCCAACAAGTCAGAATTGACTATTTCTGTCAAGTGATTATACAAACAACCCTTTTTTTGCCCTATAAGTTTGGCACCTAATAAAGCTAAAATGAGGAATCTAGGCTCTCTAAAGTCAGTGGTGACTTCAGAGACTGATTCAACTGTCTGCACTGATTGCACAGAGTAACCTAATTTTATGTAAACTTAAATACCTAAAGAATTCAATTCTTCTTCAATTAAAATATGGATCTAGGGAGAAGAAAATGTACCTTCTATCCCCAACTACACCTGTCTCCTCCTTACAAAGGAACTCTCTGTCCCCCCCCCGAACCTGGAAAGTGATGCAGTTTTCAATAGATTGTGCTTCTGGTTTGTTGTGTTGGTTTTGTGGGGTTTTTTTAATGTATTCTTTTTTCCTCTCACAGTTTTACTTGAAGATAGGTCAAGTGCTTCTGCCTCTTGTCATGGTAGATCGAACTTCAGAATGTGAGATTGGAAAGTTTTCAACCCTGTGCCACCCAAAGAGGTGATCTTAGTTTCTATCATCTAACAAGTCTAAAATGTTTTAACTGGTCAAAATGGAAAGAGAGAATCAGTGTGAATACTTATTTAATTAATTAATTGATTGATTGATTTGTAGCCATTCGATATTACTGTCTGCTTAATTGATGTATATAACCAATATGTTGCATGTCATGAGTGACGGGTCCAAAGGCAAAACTCTGTATAAGAAATACTTCTTGAGACTAGCCTTTCTCTGCCTGAAGATCTCTTTCCCAGCTGTGCAGTACTCCTAGGAAAATTAAGAAAATCAATATAAATGCAGAGACAGCAGAGGGAAAAACCTGAGGTTTTCCTTTCATACCATGTCTGCCATATAAGTTTTCACACAAAGATTGTCAAGCTTCTACTTTTAAATTAGGAAATATGTTTCCAGCAGATTGGATAGCAGGGTTTTATGAGGACTTTATTTTGTGGGAATAGTGAAAACTAGTAACAAAAAACCTGCTTTCAGAAGCTAAACCTCTAATCCTTGACTACTTGGCTGGGAAAATGACAGTTAATCCACTGGTACTATTAAGAATTATATCTCTCTTCTGGTTTTCATTTTCTCCTTGGGAAACAAAACCCAAAGAATTTAGTGTGCTTGTCATACATCCCTCCCCTGCCAAAGCAGTAATGTTAGGACAGTTCCCATGGGGGTAGACTGTTTTGCCAAGTCTTTTGCATACATTCAAAACCTCTCAGTAGCCATAGTATTCTTTGTTTTCTGGTGTCGGGTTTTTGGGTTTTTTTTGAGATAACTCCTGTGTATGTTTTGCACCCAAGGATATCTGGGCGGACTTCACGTTGTCTTGACTGGGAGAAAGCAACGTCTTCCAAAATTATTATTTATTTTTTTTTTGCAGTCATGCACAAAGTTAAACTAACTGCTTAGAGAAACTATAGTAATAATTCTCAGTTTTACTGGAACCTCTGAAAATGAGGTATAATACATATCAACAGCCTAGATTATATTTCTGGTAAGAAACTCATGCTTAGAAGAGTCTAACCTTTGGGATTTAGTCACTTAAAGAGGCATCAGGATCTGTATCTGTAGTGGAGTGGTTTGATAAAGGTGTTTTTGCAAAATAAAAAACAGAATTATGAACAGTCTTTGAATAAGAACAAATCTGGCTCAGAATCATTTCTGGTACTATCGAGTATCCTCTTTCAGCCATGAAAGAAAGAATCATTCTCTGAGATAAAAGAAGATTGCCTGTGGATTTTAGAAAGATATTTTTTGGGGAAAGTGAACTTTCATTGTTATTCTCTTAATATTTATCTATGGTGAACCTGTGTTAGGTAAGGTGTTTTCCTGTATTGATGAGCTTTACTGGGAAATCACTTGCTGATTGTTTCACTTAGTAAGTTTTAAAGCTTTGATATCCTGGGCATTAAATGTAAACATAAATTATTTTGGTAGATTTCCCAGAAAATTAACTGTGAATGCAGATCAATGTACTCAGGTTTAGAGATAGGAATACATAGAGGTAAATGCACTTGAGGAAATGTCTGTAACCTAAACTTGAATTTTTGGGTTTCTAAAATTTTTTTTTGAAACGTGATTTCCTAATTGTTTCTTCAAAGAGAGAAGAAGAAGGTAATCTCTGCCCCCAAAGCCACTGTCATAAAAGTACTGTTCACATCTTTGTTTTGTTCTGTAAAAATCTTTTTAGAAATAACAAAAAATCCTGTGTTAAAAAATCATCAATTCACAGTTTTCCCTGTCTCTTAGCATCCTGATTAATTATTATTATACCTGCAACTTGGTTTTAAAGAATGCTTTAATTCTGTCTTATCACTTTAAAAATAACATAATGTCATAATTTTTTAAAATTGTAGCATTTGTTTTCAGGAAAACTGAATAAAAATATATACATATACAATAATATTACAGATATACGCTGCTTCCTATTGGCACTATGTAAAGTTTTACCAGATTACCTTCTGTTTCCAATATGTAAAAATATTTTTTTTCTGCAATGTATATTGATGTGGTTTTAGTTTGCCCCCCCTCCCTTTCTCAGATTATCCTTTTGGGACACTGGATATGGCTTCAGGCCACACCTTTTTAGCATTTACTGATTGGTGACACAGCAATGAAACTGAAAATGCATTTCTTAAAATGAAAATCGGGAAGGACAGCATAGGGCACAGAAATGAAGTGTAGCATACAGTATTACAGAGCACCTGCTAGTTGCTGATGTTTATGTGCTTGAGCAGTTGGTTGTCCTTAAAACTGACACGACACATCAGATTGAGATTCATCAGTCTGATAGCAATGAATCCCACAATCTATGCTGTGGACTAATGGAGACACTGGTAAAGTCTAGCCTGGAACAAAGTGCTGTGGCTGTGATTGTGACCGACAGTGATCCCTACCAGTTCTACAAGTAAATAAATATATAAACTTTCTGTTATGCACCTTTTAACATCCTGAATGTAATGTAGTTAGGCTTTACTAAAAATGATGTGATGTTTTTGAAATTTTGCTTTTTCTTCTTCAAAAAAATGAGCTACATTAAAGGTGTTGCAAGCACATCAGAGCATTCTGAGCTGCTTCGCTTTGTGGTCTGTATTGAAACATGATACATACACAAAGGCAATAGTTTATAACTTCAGGCAAGTAACTGATTTTGAATAGAAACTTTACTGCTAAAGTGATTTAGTAGTATCAGTGGTGGTAAAGAATAGTGCTTGTTTCACTAAACAATGCTACTCTCTAGATACCTCACAATAATTTTTTATTTATATTTATATATAAACCCTCACTTGTCAACTTTCAAATTAAAATATAGATGATGAAGCTCCATGAATAAATCACTTTTGCTACAGACTGAAGTAGTTTGCAATGGCTCAGTGCAGGGCTAGATAGAAGATTACATATTTTAGAACAAGTACACTTTAATTGCATGTTATTCATTCTCAATCTTCAGCTTCTATGTACCTGTACAGATACTGCTGTGGCACAACAGAAGTCTTAAGATAGTTCTTATAGATTCTATAAAGTAACATCAGTCAATACTTTCAATAGCATCCAAACTCACACCTGTAACTCTTGTTGTAATTTTGAAGCACTAAAACATGCAGAAGGAGAGAGTATGTATTATAATCATTATTACTGGAGTTACCCGTATTGTACATTGTTAGAATTATAGATTACTTTACTTCCAGTTAGTCAGATGTAAAGGTTTTTTAGCTGTTCCAAGAAACTTCTGATGCTTTTACCATTTCTCATAACTTTGATCTCTGATCAAAATTAAATAATACTAACAGTTGTTCTCTGAAATTCTTGATGCTTTATAATTGTTTCTAAGAGCATCAAAGACTAGAATGAATTTGATATTCTTATAATTCAATTAAAATGTTGTTTTATTGCAGGATACTAAGCATAACCTTCATGACCAGACTGTGCATATGAAACAACTCATAATTAAACCACAAAAAAGAATCTACACACATTTAAATACAAATGAAAGATTCAAGCCAGATTTAACCTCACACTTGAATTTACAGCTTCTTTCTTTAAGCTTACCTGTTTGCTCAAATGTCTGGACATCTGATGACTTTTTCATGTTATATTTACAAATGGCAACTTCATGTGTATCTGCTAATGTTGCTCTTACATTAGCTCTTAGGGGGCTGTTTTGTTTATAAACTATACCTTATCCTAGAAGATGTCAGTTTTCAACAAGCCTAGATGTAGACTGTGTAATGTGGAAGTGTAATCCCATGCTCTCTCCAAAGAGACCGCTGTCTGAGAGCTATACAAAAACAACTCTTCAATAACTGAAAGTGAATTGATATGTGAAGTGAATTTGATGTTTTTTAAAAAAATTGCTTTTATGCACATTATTAATACTTCTTGGGTTTTACCCAGCAGTACTTTTTTATTATTATTTTTTGGGGGGAATGTTCCATAGGTAAACAAATACCAGCAATGTCATGTCTCCAGGGCAGGTAGAGAACAATGTAAGACTTACAGCCAGACTGTGTTTGAATTCTATGTTAAATAGTAACTCCCAGTAAAGAATTCCTTTAATGATATTCAGTTCCTGAATATTTGAGAACACATATAGTAAGTACTTAAGAGTGTCCAAGTTAGCCCATCTTGAGCATCTGGCACTTCTTTATAAATTAATAAAGTGTTTGGTGTATTAGATTTTGGATTGAATCTTATGGGGATTAGGTGATCTAAACTTTTTAAATTCTCCTGTTCTATTTTTTTCCGGGAAAGAGAATTTAGGGAAAGAGAAGGTGATGCTTTGCTATGTTTCTTTTTTTCCTTTTTTTTTTCTTTTCCTTTTTTTTTT
>VZRW01008746.1:217907-263992 GCA_013398125.1 Aegotheles bennettii
TTTTTTACTGTGTTCTTGCAACCATCTGTTCTTTTTAATTTAGTTTTATGCCAGAAAGTTATTACTCGGGGTAAAACTAGCTTTATGCAAAATAGTATGTGCTTCTTACATCCTCATTAAAAGGTGCTGGATTTTTGCACAGGGATAACATTTCTTGCACATCAGTCTCAACCAGAAAAATAAAAGTTAAATTTAACTTGTGACCTTTTTATTGACAGATTTTTTTTAAAATATGGTTAGTAATGTACTGGTGTTTAGTGAGTGGCAGTTGATGTTGCAGAGAGCTTGAAGTCTTTTTGTTCTTTGTGTTCTGATACAGGATCTCATGTGTGAGGCTACAGTTTGACAGCACTGCTTGTTGTAACATTTCCTATCTTACTTTTGTCTATGGTTTAGTTTAGGTGGATCTTTAGATATTTCAGCAGGAATACTTTGGTTTATGGAAATTAGCTGCTTCTATTTTTTTAATTTTGGTGTCATTTTCTATTTACCTGTCTCAACATACATTTCACAGAGGACAACAATTACAACCAACAAGCTATGCTAATTTAAGAAGTAATCACTGGAAGCCAAAAATGTGACATAAAGTTATCTAAACACTCCTTGAAGAGCAAATTGCATAACTATAATTTTTCATGACATTTGATCTTGATTAATTATGCTTTACTTCAAATACTAATTAACTGACCATACGTGACATTATTCAAGTCTGGGACCACTGGATGGGGCTGTACAAGTTCCACAGACTTCTGCCTACAGGAGTTTATAATTTAATCATGAACTAAGAGACCAACAGATGGATACCATCCAAGAAGGAGGAGCAATATGAGGAAACAATGAGATGAATGAGCTGTTAGAAGGTAGTCTCTAAGCAAAGGAGCAACTGGCTTTTGAAGGCAATGAAGTAGCTTTGCTGATACTTTCTAGGATGTTTTGTGAGCAGAAGAGCACCATAAGATAACTCTGCAATCCTCCTGCAAGTAAAGGAATGGGACAACAGAAATAAGATACAGTTGGGTGATGATAAATGGAAGATGGCAGCAGGCAAGGGTAGATTACGAAGCACTGAAGAAAATGAGAAGAAGCAGAAGACAATCCAGATTTTTGGCCTATATTGTGACAGCTTCAAATCCTTTTAAATTTTTTTCTTTTAAATAATTAGGTTGTGGAACATTAGGGTTGAAGCATCCATCCTACATACAATATGTTAGTCTATCAGAAAAGTTGCCTGCTAATCTGGCATACTATTTTCTGTTATCTGTAAATTGAAGTAACTACAGAATCCAAATGATGTAAAGATCGAAGTCTCCTGAGAATACATCTGACTCTTTCCTTTTGTGTGTCACGTTGTTGAAAATTTCACTCTGAATGGCTACTGTCATGCTTAATTAACAAACAGATCATAAGAGAAACTGCTTCTTCACCAACTGTGACCAGCAGGTATTGACAACAAAGCCATATAAATTCTACAAATGACTGCTGGTGTGCTTAAAACAGCAGAAAAATATGTTCACTTCAATGTCCCTGGGGCATTTAGTTTTATATACTAGACAGCAGCTTTTACTGGAAATGTGAGCACAGAGCTTGTGAACCTGCAAAAATCTATAGGTAATGTTCCAGCTGTTCGAAAAAACCCACACACACTTACTGGGAAAGTGTTGTCAATATTTAACTGGGGAAGTTCAAAACTTTTTTCTAGGGGTTATAAAAACAAAAAAAGATCATTCATTTTCCCACTTTTCAAAGTAGTTTTTGATCTATTTTTGCTACCTTTTTCTTCTAGGCATCAGGACTAAAGTCTTAAAGCCATCCTTTTCCCATAGCAGCAAGATCTTTCTCTCTCTACTGCCATGAAAATTTGTCTAGAAAAATTATTCTCATACAACAGAAGGAGGAAAAAAAAAAGGAAGGAGAAAAAAAAGTTAGAAGCCAATTTGTATTAAATTCTGGAAGAACTGATGCCTTTGCAAATAAAATCCTGCTGTTATGTTGTTAGTGGGAAATTAATTCTACATCCTAGTTGCAAGCAACTGGGATTCTCAAATCATGCTTGTGAATAAACTGTTATATTGACCCTTTGGTGCAAGTCAGAATGCAGGCAAGTGTCAAGAGCTGGCTGGCTTGAGCATAGAATCCTCATTCGTGAAGGTGCTAATTTGTTTATCATTAGATCCTTTGCCTTCAACAAACCTGGACCCCCTGGGAATGCTTTGCATTATAAATTTGCATTAACCCACAGCCCACCCATGGGAGCTGTGTGTATATATATATGTGTGTCATGAAAGCATCTCAGTTCTTCTATATAAAAATAATATGAAAGTAAGATGCGTAAATTTATTTAGCACACAAATTAACCCTGTATTGGAGAATGTAGTGTATTTATACCTTGATTAATTATGAAGTCCTCTGTAACTTACTAACTTAAGAGCATTCGTGATCTGTTATGCTGAATTTCTCTTTTTATAAAATTGAAAACCAACGTACAGTTTGTATGCCTTGTCACAGAGATACATGTGCATTGTTATTATCTGTATGAATTCAAGAGCGCTATATCAGGCATTAAAACTGGGAAAGAATTGATCTTGCAGACTAGTGTCAGTAAGACCTTTTTGCTACATTGAATAGTAGGTGCAATTTGTAACTGTGATTTTGTAGATTGCCTAAGGAAGCTGTGGAATTTCCATCATTGGAAATTTTTTAAGATCAGGTTATACAAACCTCTGTCAAGAATGGTTTCAGTATGTTGATCCTGCCTTCGGGCAGAGAGGCAGACTAAGTGACCTCTTGAGGTCCCTTCCACCTCAGTTTTCTGTGGTTCTGTGGCATTGTGATGCCATATATTGTAAGTATGTATATAAAAGTTACTCGGTTACAAAAGTTTATTTGTACTACTTTATTCCACTTCTGTTTCTTAAGCTTGGGGGATTCGTGTATATAAGTAGGAAGGAGAATGGTTCCTAATTAATTATGGAAACTTGAAATTCCATTTAATTGTATGCTGCGTTTTAAGATCTACCTTGAGACTGATAACAGAGTGCAAGGAATAGACAAAAGCAAAGAAGCATAAATCAAGACTTGAGAGTTTGCTAAATCAACCTTTCTTTTAAAATTGTGTTTTAAATAGAACGCATTCATAAAGACAGGACAAAGTATTCTTATGACACATTAATGAGGAGGAAAGAGGGGCATTGCCTGAGAGGAGACTTGAATGTTAGAAGTGACAGTGGAGAGGTAAGTATTGTGTGAAGTCCCACCCATGCTGAGGATTCAAAATTCCTGTTAAGTTCAGCATGATCTCAGGGAGTAAATTCCAAGTAAAAGACTTGGAATTACAAACACTGCTTTACACACTCTTGTGCCACAAATTTTCCATTTGTGCATTTGTAACTGTGAATGAAAGAGCTAGAATTCAAAAGGTAGACTGCTTCAAGGAAATAACACTTATTGAAGAACATTGCTTTTATTTCTTCCAGACAATGATGGTATGTTAAGCAGAGTTGTTAGCCTTCACTAATTGGTCATACAAATAACATGCTTTTTCAGACTGTTCTGTGAAGTTCATTAAAATGTAAGTTTCCAGCTTCTTACTGTATTCCTTGTCTTGTTGATGGAATGAGTTACCTTTAGGACTCTTCAAAACTATAGATGGCAGCAGATGGCAGCGGCAATGTTTACACCTATGCGGCTATACCTGCTAGATATTTACTATCAGCTTCCCAAGCTCAAAAACCGAAACAAACACCCAAGGGAGGTGGTAATTAAACTGAAGTTAAAAAAGTATACTGTTCTGTAAGATGTTTCTCTTTTGAGAAAAGAATAGAAAAGCTGGCAAATAAGGAGGCGGAAACACGAGCATTATTCCTGAAGTGTTGTGGTCTAATAATGGAAAATTAGCTCTCAGTCAGACAAATCAGGTACTTGACTGTTCTCTCAGAGCCGAAATTAGTGTCCTAACAGAGACCCATCAAACATATTTTAGTGAAATACCATTTTTGTTAAACATTGAAATGTTTCAGTTTGGGTTTTCTGCAGAAGGAACATCAATTTGAAAACTTGGAATTTATATGGCTTTGCAGTAGTGATATCCAGTACATGTTGTAACTACAGTTAATATAACTTAGTTCTAGCAAGTTTGTCCTAGTTTGGATGAAAGAAGCCACGTTGTGTTTCTCACACCAACTAACTGCAATTAAACCTCTAATGAGAGTATAGCAGCAGTTTTGCTGATGGAACAGAATCCTGGTATCTTGACTCTGGAAGTGTGCCCTAACCATAAGTCTTCTTTCAAGCCTAGTAACAGATATAAATTATCTGTACATATGCAAGTCAGCGTTTGTTGTTTTTTGGTCAACTGAAGACACCTGTTACTTTGCATGATGGAATTTGTCATGTATATTACTGGGTTCTCATTTTTTTAAGTTAATATTATTTTATTTAATATTTCCATCATTAAAATACATGTTTACTATTAAACATTAATTTTTGAGAATGCTCTTTAAATACTACTGCATAATAATGGACTGAAAGTATTTTGGTTTCTTTCAACTGGCCCCTTTTCAGAAATTTTTGTGACATTTGCAGATTCAGAATACAAACAACTATTCCGTTTATAGAACACTCATTAAAAATGAAGTAGCAATTTAATATAGGAATAGTTAAGAGGTCGATGAAAGTCCCTGCAGCATGGAACTAAAGCATTTTATTTGTCGTACTGCATACCATTTTCCATCAGTAAGATTAAAAACTGGTAATGTGTAAGTAACATACTGTTTGTTACCTCAAATCTATATGCATGGGTAACTTTCTTATTCTGGGTAGATCATGGAAAGCATACAATAGTTGGATAAAGGTAGATGATAGGTGTGAACAGGTGTCTGCTTAAATGTTTTGGAATGATCAGTACATGGAGTGATAGCTCAATTACAGAAAAATTGCATAGTCTTAATCAAATAATAAAATGCCATGAGTAAAGACACTATGGGTTTATTAACATTATTTAACCCATTCTTGTGAACTACAGCTTAAAATGTCCTTTTCCTTTGTTGGCTGTTCTTTCTTTCTTTTTTATTTGCGTTGCACAAGTTTCACTGAAACATGTTTGTTTCACTGAAACATTTTTCCTAAACTTGCAAGTCAATGAGCAAGGGTGATCCTAGTTTATTTATCTAATGTAGCAGTCAAAGTGCAAACTCCTGTGAAAGCAAAATACAAACATCTTTTGAATATCTGCTTATATTAACAAATTATTTATGCTTGCAATTTTCTATTGACAGCCTCTTCTGAACTCCCTCTCTCTTTTGAAGAGATTAACCAGAATGAAACTCACTGTTCCTAGTCACTCTGAACCGTTAGTTTACCGAAATACATTAAAATTGCACTGGCATTTTCTCTCGCTGCTTTTGCATACTAATAGTGTGCTTGCCTTTGTCCACTTCTGTGCATCAAACTGAAGTTTTTATTGAGATTTCTGAGTGTTTCACAAAGAATCCTAAGGGTAGGGCTTCCCTGGAAGTCTGAGAGATCTAGATGTCTGTCTCTAATTTGAAATTCAAATTTCAAATAAGTTAGTAACTGAAGCTTCCTTAGACTGTTTTGAAACTCTCAGCCTCTATCTTTTTCTGAAGAGAAGCATGATGCAAAGTTCTGAATAAGCCAGATGCTGAAGATTTGCTGTGCATCCCTACGCTTTGATTTCTGAGCTATTTTTTAATCCACATTGAATATCTGCATTTTATCTGGAAACTAATAGTGAAGGAGTAGTTAAGTAAATTATGTCAATCTGTTCTTTTCCCTGTGCTATTTAGCTTTCATGGGCAATGGAATCCAAAATTTTGCTCCGCATAAAGGGCTGTTTTGGATTATATGAGAAGAGGGGTGTAATATAAATAAATTTATTTCATTTTAGCATATCATGGTTCCTTTCCATTTTATTATTTTTTTCAGTGTAATTTCTCCCAATTCATATCAATGACTCTGACTTTTTTTTCAGTATTGTTCATAGCTTTAAAATTGTTATCTTTCATCACAGGGACTGATACTTATTGATAGTTTGTCAACTCTCTAATTTAATATCCTTCCAGAACACCTGTACAGATTTCTAAATGTGCATGGTGATTTAACATTTCATGTATTGTTCAGCTGTAGCAATGCAACTCACCATTACAGTCTTAAGGAATCCATTTTATGATTGCCTCCACCTTTTGATCACCTGGACATTCAAGGTATTTGGATTTGCCTTTGTAATATCACTGCAAGGTGAAAAACATTTCTGAAGAGCATGAGCATCTGAAAAATTCACCCTCAAGGCTTCTCTTCAAGGGGAAATTCCTATAAGAAAGCTGAGGAGTAAATTTTAAAACACATTAGCTGCTGAGCTATAATCCCCCATGTGAATAATCTCAGAGTTTGAGGAGGTTGCTCTGCTTGGAGAGCATGTAATCAACTGTAAATTCAAACTCCATCTCACTTTGTCATCACTGTCCAAGGTATGTTTGCTCCAGCCCCCACAGGAAAATATGGAAATTGAACTCAGATTCATTCAGTCTCCACTCCAATCACAACCATGATACCATCTTTACCACTTTCGCCTTCCTACATACCTGCACTATAGTAGAATATCAGTTTTCCTGAGGTCTGATGTTGTAACAAATTAAGTTCTTCTGTGCTTGAACAGCTGTTCATGTTTCCAGTGTATACACATTTATCTGTTTGCAATAACCTCTTATAATCTACATTTGTCAGCATCAGCTGCATTGCTCATGAACTCAAGTAATTTAAATTCTTGAATCTGAATATATATTACTTTCTATTACTGCCGGGTCTTTATTTCTCTGAATGTTATATATGTGTGCGTGTATTTGCACAAATATAGAACCTAACTCTGGTCATTAATTTTATTAATAACATGGTTTTGCCTACAGATGCTTAATTTTTTGTTTTTTGTAACTTCCATAGGTTTCTCCACTCCATTCCTCTTTCACTACCAGCTTTGTGGTGCTTTTAAGTAGGAGTTGGTTACATATTATAATTTAAATTACTTCACATTCAATTTCCCTAGCATACTTAAGAGCACAGCAGATCCATAATATTTTATAAAATAGGTTGGACTTCATGATTTATTTTTCCTGCTACTTTTAAATTTGACTGAAATTTTGTTTCTGAAACATTCTCAGGCTGTGAATGACAATTATATCAGTCTTTTTTTTTTGTAAATGTCAGGGGAAATAGCTTCTTTTTATGAATGTTTTTGACATGCTACTCTCTACCTTCTTACATATTTTTGATAAGCTCTATAGTATTGGAACTGAGACTCTTTCACATTCAGTAATTGAACCTTTTATTTCTCACACACTGACACTTCAGTATTGTTTGATTGTAACATCGTGATTATGATCTCAAAAATTTGGTCTGAACTGTTTATTACTTTTAAACACAGTGTAAGTGACTTTTTCTTTTGACTATAATTCACTTTAAAGCATCAGTAGGCGTGACAGCTTTCCAAGTACATCCATGTCAGACTGGCCCCCCTGGACAGAAAGGTTCTGGAAAAAATTTAACCTGCTCTTAATATTAAGTTCTTTTTGCTTAAAATGTATTTAAATTGATAGATGCCATAAAGAATAAGTGGGACATGAGTGTGAAAACATTTTAGCTAAGAAACGTTAAATGACAAATCTAAAATGAGAATTCAGCATTAAAAATGTAAAATAATATATACAATTTATAGTTTCTGGAAGAAATACTTGAGAGGAAAAGCTATTACCATTGCTTTAAAACACAGCCAGCATCAATAACCAGTAGCTTACACTGCTTACTTGCATTACCTTTTTTAGAATGCTATAAACAGAAATAACTGTTCTGTATTTTATAGATGCAAATGAAATTTAAAATCCAGATTTATTTTACCCAGTAGGCACATATTTAAGATAAGAGGACTGAACACTCAGAATGCAGAAAAAAAAAATCCTTTATTGCCACAAAATTAAACATGATGTTGCTTTAAGTACAAGTATACATTTTTCACAAACTGGACTGGGGGGAAATAGTGTTATGACTATGATTTGCAAAACACTTTATATATCTATGACCAAACAGTGAGATACTAAAAGCTGAGTGTAGGAGGCTGGATAGGTTGTGATAAGTAATTTTGGGATTTTAGCAGAAATCCTCTTTCCCTAACTCATTTTCATGTTAATCTTTCTGAATTACTGTGTGTTTATGAGGTTTTTTAAAATTTAAAGTTCTTCTGAAATGGTGCAAGGTTTGGACATGTCATCAGTTGCAAATAGGTAGTCTGCAAATGTTTATCCATCATGTTTATTCCATCTTGCTGAGATCAGTGTTCGAGAACAGGTGACCTTCAATGAAGTTCTCAGCCATCCTAGAGATACAAAACCTTCAGATGCTCAGCTTCTTTAAAGATTGCAGCACCATTACTGTGTTTATGAGGCAAGAGAAACAAGGATCAGGATGCACAGGCTGTTTGTTATGTTTAAAACCATCACATCCAAATACCTGCATCCTTGCTTTATATAGCAGTGCTTTAGTGGTAAAGGAGAACAGGTAAAAGAGAAAGGAGGACTGATCCTCAACTTTTCTTTTTTAAATTTCCTGAGGAAAAGTTAAATGGACTACAACAATATGGAATGTGTGGGTTGTAAGCTGTATAGTAAGAAGAAAAAATGAATTGTGGCTAGACAATGGAAATGATAAATCACAAAATTGATCAGGTCCTCTTACAGAAAGTAATGAAGTAACGGTCTTTTGTCAGTCTGGAACTGAAATAATGAAATTTTGTGCTTTCTTTTTTTGTCTCTTTTATTTGGGAGGGAAGGAGACTTAGAGGAAGAGCGAGAGTACAAGATAATGGAAGTACGTTTTGCCTTTTTGCCATGGGGAAATGTCCAGTTGTTGTGGCAATGTAAGACCAGTCTGCTGTCATACTGTATCTTATTTTAGTAGCTGAAATCAGGGGATTTACAATCAATTAAATTACATGTGCTGTACTGCCAACAGAGAGAGCAACTTTGAACATTCTAACTCTTTTTTTTGCTCTGATTAATATGCAGTTAATTATTACAATAGATCAGATCCCCTCCCTACCTCTGCATCTCTCTCCTGTGCTACAGAGCTTCTAGCATCTTGCCAACTATTGGGATACTCATAACACCATTCAGACTTAAGAAGACAAATATTAAAAGTCATCATAAGATATCTCGGTGCAACAGATGTTCTCCAAATTGATACTACAATTTCAAATGAAAAAGTACCAACTATAAATTTATCATAACCAGCAAATACAATACCGGAATTTGGGAGGGAATCTTACCATGCTTTAATTCAGTCTGGCAAGATCTATTGTGCCTTCTCCTAGTCAGAGTTTCTATTGTCACAAACCCTTACCATTTGTCACAAGTCTCACAAATTTGAAGTCTTAAAGTCCAGATCCCAATTGTATGTGATGGCTCCTAAATATTATTTTACCTTAAAGACCTAGGTGAAAATTGACAGACAAAGCTTAAAGGCTCCAAAGAATTGCTGTAGGCACTCTCAGCCATCAAAGAGCCTGAGAAGTTGTAACTGATTTGAAGTGAAGCAATGTTAAACTAATAGTGCAGAAGGCTGATTTGGGTGCAAAGTAGCACTGAGCTATGGCAGAGAAGTGATGCTGCATGGCAGAGAACGTGTTCTGTTTGAATTAACCATGCGATTTGACGCAGTGGTACTACAGGTATTTTTCCCCTGGCTTTCAGGTTCAGAGCACAACCATAGAAAGTGTTTTTATGGGGAGACCTTAAACTTGTCGGTGCAGAGATTGTTTTTGCATAGGGAAGTTGTCATAGTAGCTGGCTGGGCGAGGGGAAAGAGGAGAGGAAGTTGCTTGGTTTCCACTGAAGTTTAAGAGATTTTGACATATGTTTGTATATCTTTAATACTTTGACTTTGATGTACAGCCTGAACCTGCAGTCATATCAGTAGTTCAACCAAAGTTTGAAAGATTGAGAATGCAGAGAAGCTTTTCTAAGTTCTGTCTTTCCTAAATAAGAAATGAAAGTCAGATAGGACCTCTACTAAATCTCAGAAATTCTGGAGATAAGCATAAGAAGTGTTTGGTATTAGCTGTCTGCTCTTAGACTTTTCAGAGTGGTATTTTTTTACTTTAACATGCTGCTTCAGCAGTGCGGATTGGTCTGGTAAGGAGCAAACGATCTGATTTCTGCTTTTCTATGATATCTAGAAAATAAACTGTCTTTACTTTGTTTTCAGACTATCGTCTTTGACTCTCTCTCTGTTTTAGCCTGAGGAGCAGTGTAAAAGAGGCATGAGTTTGGCACAGTGGGCTATTTTCTGTGTGGTACTCTGGTTATTAGGCATTTTGAAATGTTTCCTCAGTTGCTTTAATTCCTGTGTCTCTGCACCAGCCTGCTGGGTTGAACATGGACGTAACTTGATAATGGATATGTGTTGAAGGCATTGAGTATTACTTGTTTCTTTTCTAATGTGTATGCCTGTTCTGTATTATGGTGTTATATTTACCTTCTTGTTAGCAAGGCTTTGCTTACCAGTGTAAGAAAGAGTTTTGCCCTTTTACTACTCTCTGTATTAATCAGTTTTAAGAATTGCTGGACAGTTGCTTTCTGCGGTCTCTGACTTCAAGTTCTGCATGTTTATTTACTTTGAGGAAAGGTAGAGTATGAGGCCATTTTTGGTATAATTTTGGATTCATTGATGCCCAGTCTCTCAACATACCTAAACTCTGTACACTGGCTATGTTTCTTAGCTTTGCAAATCCTACAGTTTCATCAAACATTTGTACTCACTCAGGCCTTTTGCCTCTGATCCTTATCTTAATCTTGTCTGTTATCAGGGCCTATGCAATTACGCGAAATTTCAAAATTAGATTTTCAGCCTAAAATCAATTGTCTAGATGACTTATGTTTTCAGTTTCTTTATATTCCCTCACATCCTCTGTTTTATAGTCACTTTAAAAAAAAATGCTCCTGAACTGTCTCTGCAGTATTTTTCACAATCCTGACTTAACTAAAAGCTATTAAAAGCATCAAGTACTTAAGAAGTAGTCAGAAAAATAAATATGTCATTTTGGTTGCATGCAGTAATGAAGTACTTCTTAAACTTTGTTCAGTCATCCTCTACAAGGCCAGATCATTTTACCTCTGATGGGCCTTTCAGCTGGTTTGTTTTATTGTGGGTGAAAGGTCACTTCACACCTGTGTTTTTCAGTATATTCCTGAACCAAGAAGTTGGCTCCTTCTCTTAGTGTCTGAATTTGACATTAGAAGGTCTCCAATATGGTCTTTGTTGGATAGTGGAACTTATTACCAGGGGAAGGATCAGTTTTTCATGCCTTGTGTAATGGGGATATACAGCAATTATACAGGACCCAGTACAGCAATTCTTGGAGTCAGCATCATATAACTGCTTCCCAGACACTAATGCCAGAGCCTTGGAAAAGTTCTCCAGAAAGATAATATAAACAGAGGGTAAGATACTGGCCTTGGCTCAGCAGACTTGGCTGAAGTGCTTAACTGTGGGAAAGCATTCAAGTTGGAGACAAAGGAGCCTCCTTGCCTGCAAGACTTGTGCTTCATGGCTTTTCTCCCTGGCTGTCTTAGGTAGCTCCCCATGCAGCTGCCAAAGTCTGAGGAGCTCTGCCCGGAGGGCTCTCACCCTGCATTGGTGCAGTGCTGAAAACACAAGGAAGAATATTGACAAGTTCTGCCAGGAAAAACACTCCTGTGAGACATTCTTCCCTTTTTGGAGTCCTGGAAGTTGTGATGCTTTAGAATCCCCAGCAGTTCAGATTAGCAGGGATTTATGCTTTTGGTTGTTTTTTTTAATGCCAGGAAGCTATGCTCTCTACAAGACAGCATAACCATCATGGATGTCCTGTAGGAATTTGCTGTTTTGTACAACAGAGAACTAACCTATCTTTGTCCCCATCAAATGCTTTTGTTGCCATCTCTGACCCTCTGAGGAATCTTCTCCTTTGAAGGACAGGTCTCTCATAAATCCTCTGCAGCAAATTCTAATTTTAATTCCTAAATGTCAGTGAGTATTAAGGTGTTTCTTTGTGACAATGAGTGTGGGCAAATGAATAATACTAAATTAATTGTAGAGGAGATGGAGAGGTTGAAGTTTTACCTTACTAAGATGTGTAGAAATAAACACAAAAGCTAGTTATCAGCCACATATCTTTACATCTTGCACCTTTATAATTACACAGTTACTGCTTATTGGGCTGAAGACCTGCATGGCATCTTTGTTACTTCAATTTATATTAGTCCTGATGCATAATTAACAATTAGAGGTGTAAGCTTAATTCAACAAAATGATAATGCAATTCCATTTGAAATATGCCAGTGTGATGTGTAAAGTGATTAGGCACATAAAATTGGCCTTGTCATCTGTATTAATCTGACCACTATCTATGCTTTGCATCTTAATGGGGGCATAAATTTTTTTTGTGTCTGTTTAGAGATATGATTAGAATGTACCTGGATTTATGGACTAAACATATTAAGGGCCTTTTTGAAAAATATCATGCTCAAACCAACCACATAAAAATTAATAAATTACAATTTCATAGAGACCATAGAATATAACTGTGTAGGCTACAGCTGTAGAAGGTTTATTTAGCTCAGAAATATGTTAGTGTTTTTTATACTGTATATATTATTGTGTATAAGGTACTGCTATATATTTGCATTAATATTATCATCAGGCAAATTTCTATCTTGAGTTATCAGAGAAAGGAATTAGAAAATACAGTGCTAGCCTCAGGGAAGCAAACTTTTTTCAAAACTGCTATCTACTAATATCACCTGTCAGTGATTTAATGTGTTTATGCTAACCTTTCTTAGCTTTCCTTTTTATCCATTTTAGCCTGTGTACCTGGCAGAATGGAAGCCTGCAGCCAACTGCATTTACTTTGCAGCTCCTATCTTTAGTCAACAAATAGCTATTTTCTTTTTTATTTCTGTAAGGTAGTAACTGTTGGCTGTTATAAAATTGCAATTTCATTAGAAAAGGTTCATCCAAATAAATTTACTGCTGATGTTAGGACTTTAAAATGTTAATGTCTTTGCCTTTCTTTAGGATATTATATATTTTTATATTGATGCTTAAAGAGATACCTTTCACCCTTTCATTTCCAGAAGAGTTGTTATGACAGCAAGACAACATTTTGGGGCAGTCTGTGGGATCATGCTTTTTTTAAGTAGTGCCTTATTTAAGAATTCTTACTACATCTCCTTATTAAAAATAAGTCCAGAGTTTAAGTAAAATGAAAGTGAACAAAATTCTTCAGGGCATACAAGAATGTTAACGTTCTTTATCAGAAATATGAACTGCTTTGATGTTTGTTTGACTTTGGGATCTGTGGCTTTTCCTGTAATTTCTTACCCCTCTACTTTTTGTATAACCTGAGACCAGTAGAGCTTAACTTGAAGCTCTGTTGCAAAACTCCGATGTCACATTTTACTCACAATCTTTCCTGCTTTCTCCAGTTTGCATCAGATATTTTCCATGACTGCAGGTGGGAGGTATTATTCGTGTCCAGTCTATGTATATTCACAGAAACTGACTAACCTCTCCTAACACATTTGGTTAAAGTCCAGTAATGACACCCTGGGAATGTTACTTAGTTATTACACTTAATCTGGCAACAGAGTATAGAGTAAATGTGTAGCATAATAATTTCATGCCCTGTCTGAAAAAGAAGGGTTATCATGTGCTAACTGTCCTTTCACACAGTCTTTAGTTTCATGGAACAGGTAATTTGGGATTCTTCTGAATCGGATCTCACTGAAACTTTTAGGATACAGCTCTAAACATACTCAGTTGAACCTATTTCTAATTTACCTCACTCTGACATAAACCTGAAGTAATTGCACTGCTTGTAATGAAATTAAGGTGTACTCACAATTGTTTCTATGTAGGAAGCTTTTCAAAATTTTAAATATTTTTCACAGTCGAAAACATGCTCTCATTGTCTCCTGAACTCAGTGTAGGCATATCTGACCTGTGTGGATAGAAGAAGCTGAATTTCGTTTCCTTCACTTCATAATAGAGGATATTTTTGTTCAACCATTGGACAAGTATTTTTAAATGTACTTTTTATTTCACAAACAATTCTATGAAGCAGAATTAAGGTATTATGAAGAATATTTTGATGGCTGCATCACTCCTAACATTTAATACTTATAATTAGTAGAATTAGTCATTGCTTTATTGGATTTGAAACAGTTACCTTGTATGACCTTTGGTTGGGAATACAGTTAGGCTGCTATAGCTTTTTTTATATTGTCAGCATTAGAGCTGTTCTTAATTATAGAGATATAATTGAGCTGTTACAAATTTGTGTGCTGGTAAGCCTTAAAATGTTTTAATTGTACTCTTCTCAGTGTCTGATCTCTGTTTAATCCAAACATATTTTTTAAAATCAAAGTGTACTGCTTTTCCTATTTAATCCTTTTACATATCAACTCATCCCAACACAAACAAAAATTGGTGCTTTGTTGTACTTGTTCTGCCTACCTGCCCTTGTAGTTTTCAGTAGTGAACAGGAGTATTTCTGCACAAAAATCTTGAAACAACAGAATCCTGAGCTCATACTTTGTTTCAATTTGGGGACAGGGGGTAGAGGAAGGCAGAGGGAAGCAAGTGGGAAGAAACAAGTACTCAAATCTTACGGTGAAGCACTGAGGAATCTCTTTGATTGTCAGTTCAGCATGTAACCCAAGTATAAGTTGCCATAAGAGATGTGAGTGCCTGCCATGAAATGGCACAAAGTTGGAATTGGAAGGGGAATTGGAAGCCCTGGAGTTTTTATTCTTGGTTGGACTATAAACCTGTTATATGACCTTGAGCAGATCACATTAACCCTGACTTTCCAAAGCATTTGCACTCCTGAACTGCATCTATAGGTTGGTCAGCTGCAATTTCCTGTGAGGTGAGAATAATCCTTAATAGGGTTCAGACAGTTCATTAACGCAAACTGCTGTGAAATTCTCCAATGAAAAGGATTACAGCCAGTGGAAAGCATTGTTAGGAATTAATTATATTATAAATTAGTAATAATAATATAGTTAGGTTTACCCTATGATGTTGTACTTTACCCTGAAGCAAGGTAAATCATAAGCTGCTTAGACGTTGTCCGTTTGGTTTTTCTTTTTTACAATAGAGTACAGCAGCTAAGGGGGTTTAGAACATTTCTGCAATATTGAAATGATTTTTCAGCCAGTGTATTAGCTTCTTTAGTCTAAGGTTTTAAAAGGGTAAAACAAAAGCCCAAGGTATTATTTACTTAACTAGTCCTCTATGTAGCATGCATTTCTTTCTGAACTTCATTTCTGCTTAAGAAATATCATATCTGTTGATGTTCCTTATGTTACTAAGCAACACTAACACTACCAAATAATAGGAAAAAAAACATGTAATAAGGCACTATAATACTGATCATGCATCATGGGGTTAATTTCTTAGGAATACTCTGAGATTCAAAGAGTGTGCAATGCAGCAATGTAAAATACATTGTTTTCATTATAAAAAAGCAGTTAATATCTTCTAAAAATGTGCATTTAATTGCATAAAGGCAGAAAAGCAACACAGAAATTAGTCCAATAACAATTATATTTGATAAGTCATCTTTAAAAACCTTTACATTTATATGGAAATTATAAACTAACCACAGGATCTAACATCTTAGAGCTCCATCAAAATCAATCAAATATCTTAGGCTGAAGCTTGAATGTTGTTCTGATGGAATTGCTCCCAAAGGCAATTTTGATCTACATAGGCACCAGTTTTACAGCACATTCTGAATTTGATTATTTCTGGGTAATATTTCCTGGATAAGGTTTTGTTCTAGCAATGACTCTAAGACATTTCCACTATATAAAACAACTAATTAATTGCAAACTGGTTAAACTAGCATAATTATTTTCAAAAATGTTACTAATATTTGGTCCATAAAAAATGCAGAATCTTTTCTCTTACTTGCTCTCTAATTGTGTTTTATAGAGAACTACTGATTTCAGATGATAAATAAAACACTCTCACTCACCTCACATGTGAACCTGAGGATATTTTTGAAGAACAATTTTTCCTTAGTTCTAAGTATGAATTTCTCATTCAGCTTCCAGGCTTCTTTGAATGACAGTATTTGCACCTAAGAATAGGTGCGTGAAACTAGGTAACTATCAGTTAATTAGGGATAAAACAATATTAGTGCTTTGGGGTATTTTTAAATAAAATTCAAAAGTGAGCATTTTTTCATCTATCACGAGATCTACGAAGAACACACCTCTGTATTACTGTAGAGTTACCAGTCCCAAATATTTTTATATATTTTTTTACACTGGTTTTAGTTTATTTCAGATAAATTCCTTCTTTCTTCTTTATGCTTTTGCTTTTTGTTTAACCTATTAACCTAGTTAGTCTCAAGAAAAATTACTTTAACCAGAAATATACTTCCTCTCAAAAAAATCTAAAAGTTCTGATTCTATCAAAAATCAGGTCATAAAACTGTTTCAAGATGCAGAATTTAATTAGCTAATGAACTATGTGTCTCCATCTTAGTATTTACAAGGCATTCCTTGCTTGGCAGACATTCAGGCAGGTCTTGCCTTAGTTTCAAAGCATGTGCAATCTAATGTAGACAGGTGTATACACATTTTATGTGCTGATACACACAGCACAGTATACATTATAAAGTAAATTGAAAAAAAATGTAAAGTGTACAAAAACAAATCTTCAGTTTCAAATTAAAATTTTTTCAGCAAGACTGAGGAAGAGTGGAATGTAAATTATCACAGGTCTGGAAAACAGCTGTATTGCCATATATTCCTACTTCAAAGAGAGGAAGTGTTTTCAAAACCAAGCTCTAGCCTTACAAAGAATGGACTGCTTAGGAACCTTGTGAATCACCAAAAATTTGGCTTGAAATTATTAAAGCAGACTCACTGCCTACAAACATAATGTTTGAAGGCTGGTATTTCAGGAGTCATCTGGGATGTGATGCCTCAAATTGCATGGTTAATGTTGTACATTCTGTGGAGCTTTTCAAAACCAACATTAGCTGCTGTTACAGCAGAATGCATTTTGAGTCCTCAGCAACACTAAATAGCATGTTTAGCATATCCTAAACTTGCCACCCAAGAGAGCAGTCATTCTGAAAAATGTAACTACAAATGGCTTTGGCATAAATGTATCTGTTCTTCCATCCTGTAATCACCATAGAAATGCTTGCCTTCCCTGCTCTTGAGAACTTCACATGGAAGTTCTATTTAAAGTTCTCAGTAAAAAATATGTGATGTTTAAAATGAAACTTAACTTCTCTTCAAGTTTGTAAAGGAAAATGGTATTTTTCTCCAGTCTCTGATTAGAATGCCAATTTGTACTTGGGCTTGTCCAATATTTAATAAGTGTATGCTCACACACTTTACCTGGTTGAAGCTGTGCTCTTTTTGAAGAATCAGTTGTCTCTCAGGTCTTGCTTGGACATAACAGGGAATGATCTCCACAGATTTACTCACTAAAGGTCACAGTTTATTTTTTAAATAGCAATTTTAGGGTTAATATTTGCTATCTATCTGTGAGTTTAGAGCTGATTCAGGCTAACAAGCACCATTCCCTAGGTAGCCGAGAAGCTGGAGTAGGTTTTAATAAGATTTAGAAAATAGATTTAATGAATCTGCTACCTTGCCAGACTCTTATTAACAAAAATGTTCTTATGTTAAATGTTTAATTCTGTAAAGTAAGCCTCACAGTAAACAATTTGAAAATAGAATGAGTGCTCCTCAGAGCTATGACAAATGGGAATTGGCTGTGTTTTCTAGGGTTGTTTCTAAGAGGCAAAGTACTGTGACCAATATATTCAGGAAAAGAAAGATACTAACTTGACAGTGGAACTGAAAAAGGAGCTAGACTTGCAGTATTTCAGAGACTACTTTAAAATATGAGCCGTAAGTCAAATAGATTCCAAAAACAGTTATTGTTTTTTGAAATGACTGGTGCTTCACTGTATGAAATAGCTTGTTTCCACACTCTACTTCTAAAAGAAAAGAAGTTAAGGCTGTAGCGGTATCTTATAAATCTTAAGATGTTATAATTGCTCAGAAAGGGGATGAAGTTCAAGAATCCTTTCAATGCGGATTTTCAGACACAGAAAGAGACAGTCCAAGAATAGTGGTTCCAGTGCAGGTGTTGCATTGATCTGAATTTTTTTTGATCACTGCTATTGGGATGGCAGATCTGTTAGCAATTTGTTGCAAAGAATACAAGAGTTACCCAAGGGATTTAAAATTTTAGCACCACAGTCACAGTGGCATTTTCTTTGACTTATATGTGCATAAGCACACTCCTGCAAGCCCAAAGCTTTTTTTGAAGTTTTTAAGAAGAGATTTAATTTACCCCCACTTCCTTAAAATGATCATATGCTATGTGGATAAGAAAAAGAAAGTATCCAGCTCCAATCAGACTTGCTTCCCTGCAAAAGAAGTTTTTAAATGCCCAGAAAACACCTAGGTATCTCTTATATGGAGCTTTAGAGGAACTGCAGAATATTATCTGAAGATTTTATTCTGCCAAGATTTTCCTGACAAGTGACTATGCTTCACAACACCTAGATAGTTGCTAAGAATCCACCCTGTCTCATTTATTTTCTCCACACTGGCCCCCGACTCAGACACTTCACTCTTCCTTTGCCACACTACTAGTTTTCAGCTCTTAAAGGGCTCAGATTCCAAATTTTTGCCTATAGCTCTGTTTTGTTTTTGTTTTGTTTTTTTCCTGTGTCTAAATAAACAGAACTTTTTTCACATCACTCATAGCTCACTGGAAACCAAATGGATGCACCACTGTCTGATGGTATTATTTAGATTAGAATATACTATTTTAGCAGGAAATTTGAGTAAAGGCATTGACATTCAAAAATGCTTTGGAATTATTATTAATATCTTCTTAGGTATGATATATCTGGAAAGAGAAGTATATGGCATATATGGGCGAGAACAAGGAAAATCAAAGCAAGCAAGTAATGGTCAGAACGTAAATCAGGTAAACAATTCTAATGTTGTGCTTAGATGAAATAAAAGCTCTTGAAGGGTTAGGATTCATCATTGGTCACCTATGGGTAAGGAAAAACAAAACAAAACACATGGAGGTTCTTTTTGTTCTTCTGAAGTAAGGTCAGGGAAAACAAACAACTTTGGTATAAATTTTCTGTTGTGATCACAGATTAGATTTGTGAATTGAATTGTGAGTTGAATTTCTAGCTGGTGATGGGTTTAGAAATACTGATTTGTCTTATTTTATTTTGTAGATGCTTCAGAAACTCACTGTGTTTACCACGAGTTCTGCCAGCCAGCTCAAGAGGGGACTTACATATTCTTTCATTAGTGAAGTATAACATTATCTTGAACTAATTTATTCCTCTCCACATGGCCTTCCTACTAGTGTCAGCTTATCTTCTGCTGGCTCATGCTCAGGGTGCTCCTGTTGAGAATGGGGCACTGTTGGAAACACTGAAGTCACAAGTAGGATTATTCAGCAATAAAAGTGAACACTATTCAGCACAGGTGAGACCTCCTGGCACAAGCCGACAAATACCTCAGACAATCATCATAGGAGTTCGTAAAGGAGGGACAAGGGCTTTGCTGGAAATGTTGGATATTCATCCTAATATTGTGGTAGCAGCAACAGAAGTCCACTTCTTTGACTGGGATGAAAATTATGTGAAAGGAATAAATTGGTATAGAAGTCTGATGCCATTTTCTTACGGAAATCAAATTACAATTGAGAAAACACCAGGCTATTTTACATCACCACAGGCTCCAGAAAGAATTCATGACATGAATAGCTCCATTAAACTGCTGCTCATTCTGAGAGATCCCACTGAGAGAGTTATATCTGACTATACCCAAGTATATTACAACAGAGTAGAAAGCCACAAGCCTGTTCAGCTTTTTGAAGATATCGTTATTAAGAATGGAGCACTCAATACCAAATACAAAGCTATCCAGAGAAGTCTGTATGATGTTCATATGGAAAAGTGGCTTAAGCATTTCAGTTTGGATCAGATTCACATAGTGGATGGCAACACTTTGATCAAGGACCCTCTTCCTGAATTGCAAAAAGTTGAAAGATTCCTAAATCTTCCTTCCCGAATTATGTCTTCGAATTTTTATTTTAACCAGACCAAGGGATTCTACTGCATTAGAAGTGATGGAAGGGAGAGATGTTTACATGAATCCAAGGGGCGCCCCCATCCTCTTGTTAACAACACTGTTTTAGAGCAACTGTATTCTTACTTCAGAGAGCACAATGCAAAATTTTACCGAATGGTAAATCATTCCTTTGACTGGCATTAATGCATTTGGCATCAATGTTTCTTTAAAAGGGCCTGAAACAAACTCTTTTAAACATATCTTTCTAAACTGTAGGGATTCGTATTATGAGAACTTAACATGCTGGTTATGTGCTTCACTGGGATAATACATCTGTTAACTTATTGAAACAATACCCTTTATGTTGTGAAAAAAATAAGTTTCACATATTTATATTGTTACTGTGAGTCATATTCTATCTTCTTTCTGTCATCATGCAAATACGTTAACTTCAGCAGACATTTCAGATATGTATCTGTTACAGGATTTGTGCTGTTTTGAAAAAAATGACTGCTTCTAACAGTGTAAAAAAATGTAAATACTTGAAATGGTATTATTCTAACTGTTCTGTATTTTTTGTTGTATTTTTTTATATCACACACAATGATGCCATTGATTTCTAGAATTTTTCATACAGTAAGTTAAATTGTATGATAAAACGGGAGCATACATAGTAGCTCCAATACATAATTCATCCTCTGTTAGTATGCCAAAGTTCTTAATCAATCAGTTACTAATAAAAGAAATCTATTTCACCTATTATTTTGAACAGGTGAACTAGACGTTCCCTTGTCTGTATATCATTAGTATTAAACCACACTCTTCCTGTTTTGGGTTTGCAAAAAAAAAATAAATCTCCAAACAAAGCAAGAATATCAACTGCTTGAAGAAGCTTCAAGTGAGAGTTTTGAATGTAAAGATATTAAAATATCCCAGGCAACCTCCATTTATACTGTTACTCTATACACTGAAAAAAAAAACAAACAAAAAGACAACAAAAATATTAATATCAGCAACTGTACAAATATTTGATTATATCATTTACATCACTTTGCTCTCGAATGGACAAGCTCTTCATTAGAACTACCATATTAATCATGCTTGCATTCTGTGAGTAGTTATTCTGTTGCTCTCCTGGTGTTAGTTTACCTATCTATCTCCATTGGCACACTGATGCTTGTTTTATAAAAAAAAAAAAATACTTTGCTTGCCTTCCAAAGCATGCAGTATTTTTATTTTGTCATTCCTAATGCAGATCATAAGATGTTTTCAAAGTTGAAATAACATGTTGCTATACTGTATATCATCTCAGACACACTGTTCAGTATGCTAAGAATGACATACTCTCGTAATATGTAAAAACCTGAATTAGGAATTTTTTAATAATTTGTTTTTGTTTGATAGTATTGTGCTGGCCTGTTCTCCTTTTTTGTGTAAACATTTTATTATGTATCAATACCAAAGAACAAAATCAACTTGAAATGTTAAATATGGTGCCACATAGAACTACAGATGCAGCTGTGCTTGTTTGACATTGTACCTTGCAATCCAGAAATTCTGGTGCACCCTTTATTAGAAGCATTCGTTAGGTGCATTCCTCGTCAAGCTTCTCAGGACACTGGTGAGCTGTAGTTGTGTGGGCCCACTCTGAGCACTGCAGCATCAAATTTCTCCTAAGCATGGAAAGGATCCTGAACCTGTGTCCTTCTGTCTAAGCCACTGTTCAGCCTATAGAAATGTATGTTCCCAACATGGGATTCAGTCTTCTGCTTCACAGACTAAAAGGTATGTACCGCAGTCCTAATTTTTAAGCTTCTAATACTTTATGAAGCAGCTACTTAGATGTTAGGCAGGTAGCAGTATTCCACTGAAGCTGGACAGAATCAGATTCAGGCAGATTATGTGGAAAGAGCTATCATCAAATATTCCCTCAATAAATGTAAAATGTTGAAAAATAATTATATATTAATGCCAGATGTAATATTCTCTCATATATATGCATACAAATAGAGGAAGAGATAAAGAATAATGATTTTTTTAATATTAACTTCTGAAATTAGAGATGAAGTAAATAATCATACTTCGGGAAGAGAATTTCTGCAGATGGCCCAAGTTCTTGTTTACTTAGTCCACCTTCTCTGGGACTGTGGCTTCTTAATCATTAATATTGATCAGATCTGGGCACTACTTAGAAGTACATAGTTGATTTTAATCAGGTGTGGAAATACAAATGTATTTCCTTCAAACTAGCCAAAGAACAGGATGTTTATGCTGGTTTTATGCCATCCCTACAAGGAAATTGCATAGGCAAACTGTAATAGTTACGTTGTGTAGTCTAACAATATCTTCTTTGTCATTTGTCAAGTAAAAAGTTAACCCAGAAATATTCTGAATGCTGAATCAACAGGGAGATTTTTTTTTGGCACCAACACTTTGTATTTTGTGGGCACAACATTTTTATCTGATAACAGAACCCTGAAATCCAAATTCGCTATGTCATAAATTGTAGTTTTTCTTTCAACATTGTTTTCTGTTTCTTATACATCCCAAAACTTCCCATATTTATCTTGTTTTGCTTCTTTTCATTGATGATTCCATTTAATAGTATTGAATAAAGATGGGGGGGGTGGGGGGTGTTTCCAAGAAGTTAATTTGAAAACAATGTATACTTTAACGAAGGTGTCAAATAGTTGCCAGTAATTGAAGAGTTCACATGTCTGTATGCCACATTCAATTTTGTAGGCTTCCAAGAAAAAAAATTCTAATGTCTTTCTATATTTATGCTTGCAGGCATCGAGTCTTTTTCTTCTCTGAAGTTTACAGCTAATCTTTAAATGAGTTGAATGCAGGAACACCAGTTGGCAGAAGCTGCATGAATCTTTGAAAATGCAGGTCTCTTTCTGGAATTTACATTTCAAGGAGAGCTGATCTTTATGGATTAGTGTGCATATATCTACTTGATTTGTTAGCATTCTTCATTCCTGCTCAGCATTTTTGGGAAGGACAGAGTTGATGGAATAAATTCAATGACCATATTCTAGTTTACTAGTACCAGAAGAAATACATTATGCATAATATAATTTGGGCGTGGGGTTGGTTGTTTTGGCTTGCTTTTACATCAATCACGATTCTCATCTTAAGTTTTGTTTTTATAAACAAAGATGCAACTTAACCTCTGCATAACAGAATTCAATAAATATAGTAGACTATAATTTAACACTACAAACTCTTCCGTTCAGTTTCCTATCTTGTGGTGTCAAAAAAACCATCTCATGCAGTTCTGACCTTCTCCATTCTTACTGTCTTCAAAAGATAACCCTTCTTCCCTCATCCTCCAGAGGGGGATCAAATCAACTTAATAGAAGATCCACTGAGCCATACTTCAGTAATACTGGAAAAAAAAAAGTACTCAATTTTTGGCACTTGGAATTCAAAACTAACTGATTGTGAGCCTCCAGTTCTTTCCAAAATTTGACTGAAGTTGTTATTAAGAAGACAGGTCTCAATTTAAGAAATTACAATATCTCTCATGAATTTCCATAATTGATAACAAACCATAAACTATTCTTTTCCAAGTTGGTCATCAAAGGACTTTTATCTCATTATCTGATACTCAAGAGGTGTTCCAGAAATAAATTTCATGTGGAAAGGCTGCTTAAAGAGATCATGCAATTGTTTCAAAGGTTGTTGGGAGCATCTGAAACAGATGATATAGTCACATGTGTAAGACTACTGCAGAATTTATGATGATTTGAGCAGCTCTTTGATGTTGTTTTGCATTCCATAAATTTTAAGCTTTCACTTTAAATGCTGTTTCTTTCCTTTTTTTAGTTAAAATGCCATAGTTATAGTTGCTTTGATCTAATATCACTGAGAATTAGCACTATTAAGCAACTGCAGCTGTAATTGGATCAGTTTAGCCTTTGCCACAATAAGAAGCACACTCACACCTAATACATAGATGAGTCTAATACTAGTATTTGCTTTTATACATGCTACATATATTACCCATAGTACATAAAATATTGGAAAACTTAAGAGCTAGGGTTTTGCGCCCAAAATCTCCTAGTACTTAACTAATAGGAAGAAAACAAAGAGGTTCCTCTATTGCACTCACCGCCATTATTTTACCAGGAAGAGGGTTGGATTTTTTAATTGTGTCCTCTGTATCTAGCTGCTCAAAGGCCTTGGGATGACTTCTGGCCTTTTCTTTCACAGCATAGCCTTGATAAAGTATTTACAGTTCCTCTTAAAGAATACCTGTTAAAGCAGAGACGTTTTTGGAATATCCATAGGTAATATTGTTGAGAATTTTGCAGAGAGGGCATAACACTCAGTGCACATCAACTCCTTCAGTATCCATTTGATATAAAGCCAAGAGATAATCCTGTAAAATGCATCAAAGTAAAATTAGACTGACTACTGTATGGAAGCGCATCCACAGACCGAGTTTTCAGTCTTCATGCACATTCCAAGAGTGCACCAAAAAGGAATTTAAAAATTTGGTTGCTTCCAGCAAGTTTGACTGCTTTTTAACTTTGTCAGTTCAGATGCTTGCATGAGTTGGATTATTGTCATAATCCTTATAAAGCAAAGTAATAACTTATAATTTCTTGTTTGATCTAATGTGATTAAAAACAAAAAATACAAGAGCAAAGTTTAAAAAAAAAGAGGAGACACACACCTCCAGTACCTTGTTTTATAGTCAATAACAATACACAAAATAACATTTCCTCGCAGAGAAAAGAACATTTAAATCATCTAAATAAAGATTATACTCATGTAGACTATTATTTTCTATACTTGTGGATTCGATCCTTCGTTTTCTTCAAAAGCTTGAATTTTATCATAGAAATGAACAGACACATTGGAAAGAAAATCGGTAATAATTTGCCTAGCATATTAATCATTACCAGCAGTTAATGGCCAATATTTGGTTACTTGCCAAATAATTTCCACTTTGATAATACAGTCTTTTTATCCACTATTGGTTTCAACTTTTAAATTTGTTTTATAAAACAGCAAAACAACTTCGTAAGCTTGAAATAATCATTCTGTGATTATAGAGGAATTGCCATGTCTTTAAGGTTAATTAATAGTAACATGAGCTTACCACAATTCATGAAAAATTTTTGGAAGCCAAGTTACTAATGGAAGTACAAAGTTGAAGTTGAATCTGCTACTTAGGGAAAATACAGCAACATAAATCATATTCTCCTGGTAAAATAGATGTGATGTAAAATGTACAGTATCTCCTGTATTAGCCCACATAACAAGTGCTTTGAAGTCTACTTTCTGATGCAAGATGGTCTTACACTTTCACATTGTATGTTCTCTTAGTTCCATTACAAAAAAAACCTCTCGGTGTTTAAAAACATTGTAATGAAAACTGTTTACCAGTGGTACAGTTTTTCTCTCAAAGGACATTTCTCTGGTTTTGTATTGTTTTTCTGAGTTAAAAAGGTGGTTTGAGTCACACTGTAATAAAAGTAGAGAGTTACCCCACCAGAATTAAGACTATTACTTCTGGTTATTACAGTTCTCTGTGAAGAACATTTTTATATAGGGACCAATAACAGTTTCACAATCTCTTCATATTTTCTCTCTCTTCATTAGGTAATACAACTACGTTACAGTTTTTCTTATTTCAAAGGATGTTACTCTAAAGCACTGATTTACAGATCTAGGCCAGATGGCAGTAATAAAAGGGAGGCACGGGTAATTAAGAATCCATTCCCTTTGTCACTCAAACTGGCTAAGATTTTCTTATTTTTTAACTATTTGATGTGAACATTTTGTCCATTGTAAACCTTCTATTAGGACTATAAAAGCCAAACTTGCAATAGGAAAAAATAAAGCAACGGCAACTAGAAAGCAATAAAACCTGAAGGCCCTCTTCTGCTAAATATTTGTTGATATAATATGGCAAAGTTATAAATTAAAATTATGTTTGGCCTGATAAGACAATGTACAGGACTAAGTAACATGCTATTCTATATGCCTGAATTAATTTTACAATCATTAAGCTATTAGAGACATACCATTAGAGACATATCTATTTTCAAAACACTGTATTTCATCTTGTTAGAGAATATTACAATATCATAGGACAGGTTGAATATATTATGACTACCCTTGTGTGAAATACTGCGGTGTTACTAAAGCAAACCTGATGGGAAGTAGCAATTCTCTACACTAAGGGCTGGACATTTTTAAATTCCTTATGGAAAATTAGCAGCACCAGATGCAGCAGTTTTATTGTTGATTTGACAAGGACTGTCAGCCTAGAGAAATGCTGTGCAACTGTCATGAGGAGACTGAAGATACCTTTTCTATACTTCGCCAAGTTACAAATCTACAACTTAAGACAAGTGACACAGATGGAATACTGTAACTGCAGGGGGTTCATTGCTGCCTTGAGTGAAGAAAGATTAAAGGCTCATAAACAACATATGCTATAGTTACACACACACACGTGCATCATACACAGCTTGCAAAATACACTCAGTCTAAAATAAAACCAAGCAGAATCTGCAGCTGTGCACCAAAGTGATCCTGTTGAAGGCACATTGAACCAGGGGCAACAGTTCCAGTGTAAGCTATCTTTAACTTATTTTTTGCATTCATAAACTGAAGTCTGTTTAGGCCATGTGCTAGGCATCGTCTGTGAGCTAGCACCATATACTGCTCTTAATATTTTCACCTTGCAGAAAATAGTCTCCTTTAATGACAAGTTTGGAATTTTAAAATCCAAATTCATCTGAGAGGTAAAAATATTTTTGTTTCAGTGTCTTAAACAAGAAATTACCATTTAAAAGTTAGTACATTTTTAGTAGTGTTAGAAAACTGTTCATTTTCTTTTTACTTCTTTTATGCCTGGTGGTCGCACCCTCCTGCCTCTCCCTCAAAGAAAAAATTTCAGAGCAAACACCCTTTTTGCCAGCTGATTTCAGTGTTATGTGGGCAGAGTTCACAATTAAAAATACAAAGATTGGGTAGGTTCATAGCTAAGTCTTACGTTTTCACATGAATGGAAAAAAATGGCATATGAAATAAAACTATGGTGACTTAAAATGGGTACCTGCTGAATCATACTGAGTATTGTGTGCTCCAGATTATATAGAGAGATCAGGGCTGTGTCAGCCTTCCAAACAACTACTTTCTCCTCAAATTACCCGCAGGACAGATTTTTGCCAAATTGCAGGATGTATTCTATTGGTAACACCAAACTAACTTTGGAAGTTCAGAGTAATTTCTTTTTCCTAGGTGCTGGGTCCTCCATTATTTTTGTCCAAAACCCCAGTTGTCACAGATGGTAATTATTCTAGACAAATACAGTCACCCAGGAAAGTATGAATACAATAAACTAATCCAGCTTTCTGTAGCTACTAGATACAATGAGCCAAAAAATACAGAAGCTTGTTATCTTGTTAGTGTCCTTTGTCCGGGACTCATTTTTATCTAATAAATATAGGATACACTTATATATGCTTGTATCACTCCCTGTCCTGATCATCTGTGTATTATGATCAAAGGGAACAGGATTATGTTACCACACTTTAATACTAAAGCCCAGGATGTTTATTTCACACAAACACAGCTTCACTGCCAGTCACACACTATATTTATTTTTCTTCTCTATGTATAAATTCTCTGTGTTTTTTAATTTATTAATGAATTCTGGCTTTTCTCAGATCAGAAAAGCTCAATTTAAGATCAAAATGATTTATTCCATGAAAGAGAAAAGTTGAAGATGAAACATATACATGGCTTTGGTTTTTTTTTTTTTTTTGGACTCTATGCTGTGATAGCATGTCAGGGAATCAGATTACAAACTTGCAAGCAATTAAGACAAAATAGCTAATCCTAACACACATAGTACATTTTTTTGAGGATTGGAAAAAAAATCACCTTCCATTTTAAACAAGCAGTATTTATTTGATAACAAGCATTTGGTTTTATATTCTCCACTAATATAAAGCGACACTGACTTCAGTCAGCTACAGTGACTGCCGCACAATTACTCTAATTTGTAGCTAAGGATCTAGCCCGAAATGTATATATGTAGAGAATGTGACTTTGGTCTTAGTACAGTTATTTCATTTGTCTTAACAGCCACCTTTCTGAAACATAAATACTCCTATCACTTAATACACAAATTTAACATTTGATAGTAATGCTAATGTAGAAGCTATTTCTCTCTTAATTTTTTTTTTTTGTAGAGATTGTAGTCGGTGAGTTAGTCAATGACAAGCAATAAACTGCAAGGAGAGAGACGGGGAAAAAAATCCTTTATTTGCATCACTGGCCTCATTCTGTCAACATATCATCCAGATTGCTGGATACACACAGAGATGCATTCTGGCAATGCTAGGAAGGGACCTGCATTTCCTGCTGTCTATTTCAACTTATTAGTAATAGGATGATGCTTTTGGCACATGTAAAATAAATTAATATTGAATTAATTCAATTCAAAAAGGCATCAGGAAAACATATTGCAAATTCATTCATTACAATCTTGAGACCTTGTTTAAAAAAATTGTACCATAGTAATCATGTTTATATGTATAATTGCCTAAAGCTGAGCCAAATTAATATAGTCAAACACTTTCCAACATGCCTTCAGTGTTTATTAAGCCACCAGTTCACAAAATAAGTCTAAGTATAGTATTTTCAACACTTAACAGTAACACAAAGGAATTATTTTAACTAGTTTTGTTTTACTTTAGAAAGTATTTTGTCTGAACTACAAGACGATTTTTTTTATTGCTGCTGATTCAAAGTTGTGCTCATCGACAATTTCTTTGTTGTTCGCCGATTATCATTTAGGTCTTTTTGAATATCAAGGAATGACAGAGCAGCAGTATTTTTTTAAATGGTAGTAGGCTAGACAAGAACAACTGTCAAATTTTACATAATTGATGTAAGTATAGTACTGGTTGAAAAACTTTATAAGACCATATCTACCTAATTATATATAGTATAATAAAATGTCAAAAGTAAAAAGTCTGAATAAACATTTTAGCATTTACAGTACCTTATTGATAAGAAGATGAATATAAACAAAACAAATGGGAGACTGATTCTGTAGACTTTGACTTGAAAAAACTCCTACCTGTAACAGATATAACAGCTTGAGCTAAGGCTGCAGATCTGGACCATTGATTTGAATGTGCTGTATTCTGGTATTTTATTCACGCTACCTTTGTCTTCAGTAGTACCTCAGGTACAGTTATATCCTGCTCAAGGTAAGTAAACCTGTCAGAATTTCACTGCATGTAAGGATGAATTAGAATTTACTCATCTTGTAGATATGACAGTCAGATGAAATACAGATGGAGTAATAAAGATACCTTTAGCAATAGAGTCTCAACATGTTTAGTACCTTGCCCATTTTGCATTTTACAAGTGAATAGCATAAAAATCTTACTTGTCAGAAGTATTTAATATTTTATGATTAAAAATAAGCAAACATAACAGCCTCTCAGAGATTCTCAAAAACACTGGGAAGTAAACTGAAAAAGTCAAATTAATAATTTTTCATAAGCAATGTCCAAGGCAAAGAGTGATGACTCTTTAATAAGATTAGAACATCTCTGCAGTCTTTCTTATTAGTCTGCTACTTTAAATCATAACTACAGTGAAATAACTAAACTTATTGTTGCACACAGCTTTCTGGTTATAGGTGGAAAGCGTGTTTTTAAATGTACTAAATTTGTGACACATTTGAGCTCTGGAGGGAAAATATTCCACACACCCAGTACTCCAGAGGAAAAAATACTGTACACTCTCAGCTTATTCCATTTCAGAAAGCCCTCAGGCCCAAAACCTTTCTTTCCTAACCGATAAGATTGAAATGGAATACAGGGCATCAGGAGCTCAAAAATGCACTTGGGATGCAATCCTCTTGGGACTTTAAATATTAATATGAAAAATCTTAAACCTTGGGCTACAAGGCAGCTGAGACAGGTAGCAAAACATTGTGAAGAGTCACGCTCCCTTCTGCTAATCTCTCCTTGCAACGATAACACACAACTATATAGTGAACCAGCTGCAGGCAACAGATCGTTTATGCAAGTTACCCAATGTACTGCATGTATTTCTTTAATCTGTCTGCCATTTCACAAAGATATGCATTGTAATTATCATCAAGGATTTCAAACAGAGGTTGATCTCATTTTTATTGCAATAAAGTTAACAGTGGCTTCAGGCCCTTGTATTGCAGCCTCTGGTCAATACCACCATACGGACTGCACAACCCGCTAGCCTGCAGGAGCAGTACCTCATCACAATTCAAAAGCCCTAGGGAAATAACGCTTTCTTCAGACCTCCTGTCTGAAACAATCATGATAAATTAAATCTGCAGGGATTCTGTTTTAGCTAATCTCGTCTTTTTATCATGTACTTCAGTCATGTAAATGCAAAACAATTGCATGTCTTCTTTCGCTGCAACTGAATATAGATTATGCTAATGATAATTTAGGCCATCTTGTTCTTAAACTTTCAGTAAATCAGATTGTGCTTTACACATAAGTATAGGAACCAAGCCAGACCTTTGTGAGACAAAATGCTAGGCAAAAACAGGTAAAATAGTAACTCGGTTCAAAAGTATACTGACACCATCTGCTGTTCCAGGTGGCTTAGAAAAATAAGTCAGTCTCAAAGAAATGCAAGATTGAAAGAAAAATCACATTTCTTTATAAACTTCAGTTTGATTTTACCTTCCATTTTTAAACCTTCACGGTGCTCTAATGTCATACATCCATGCTTGTCTTCCTCTACAACCAGAAAACATAGGAAATTTCTTTAATTAAAAAAATAATAAGCCATGATACTTACACTAATATATTCCAAAACTTCCAGTGGCTGAAACATTGGGGGGAAAAAAGAGCAATTACCCTGACACTTGAACTTCAAACAGGGAAGCTGGCAAAGTTGAATGGAGACTCATCGCATATTTCCTTTCTAGCTAATTAGCTGGAGGAACTATCTGAATCTGCAGTACCAGAGAGGACATGATGCAAAAAGGTGGTAAGGTATAAAGTTATAAATCAGGAGTCAACCTCTATTCATCAGATCCTCATTTAATTTTATGGTAAATGGCATAATCCAAAGCCAAATTATTCAGCTAATTTCATCTGAATTTGGTTCGTGATAAGAACTTGTAACATTTAGATCAAACTAGCAAATATATTCTTTTATTGGTAATAATCTTATAATTATCACATTTTATTACATGTGATAAATATGATTTGCATTTTCTTCCTTATAATGAGATGTGCTATTCTTTAAAAATATTTGTGCAACATGTTTTAAACAGACTTCAATTTTCAGTCTCTGCCCTACCATGTTCTCTAGATCACTTAGATGAAAGCTTCATGACTGAGTAATAGCAAAATCCATATGAAATGGATAATCTATGTCTATGCAAGAAATAAATTAAATCAAATTAGAACTATATTCATACCCTGACACTGTCAGGCATTCTGTCTATGTGAATGAAGTATAAATGACAAATTAATAAATGTCTGATTTGATAGCTAACATATTTGTGTTTTCTTGATTAATTATACCTAGAAGTTAGTGTGTTATGAATGGGAATGATACCAAGTTTTCATTTATAAACCCATTAACAAATGAAAGATATTTTTTTTAAGTGCTGGGAAGCAACAATTTCACAATAATCTTTTATTTTTTCCTTAACCAAATACCTGTAACTCTGGCACTTCGTAAAAAATTACAATGTGAAATTTCCTTGTAGTCTTTGAAAACCAGCACTGTATGCTGGTAGATCCTAATCTCTCCTCCATCCGATTCACATCTATTTCAGTTTATCTACACCTCAATCATTGTCACCAAATAACTGAAGAGAAATTAAATTGTTTCAAAGCTTTTTGTAAAGAGGAAGGAGCAGTTTTCTCTTCAAAGCTCCAAGCTTACCGGCCAGCTGTTAATTTACTGTGACTTCCTTCAGCAGTAGTTAAATAGAATGCATGTTTAGCTAGGGAAAATTTTGCAAAAATGGAAGGCAAGTGCAGTTGGGATAATTTCTTTACATGATGCTATAGAATTTTAAATAAAAAAGTCACATTCCTGTTGCAGACAATGCAAATCACTGTTAGCATCCTTTACATATATAATTCTGCACCAGTTAATACATAGTCACAAAGACTGGATTACTCCCTAAGCAGCTCCCTGAACTGTGCAGACAACACAGCCATACTGTGCCTGTGCTTCTGCTAATAGCAAAATGTCCCTGGGGACAGGTAGCCTGTTCTCTGTAATCATGTATCAGTGATGGTTTATCAGTCTAATCCTACTGATAAACCTGAACAAAGAAAAATTGAACAGAAAATAAAGTATCTTCAAACTACTGTGAATTTCTGAGAAGGGAGAGACAAACTTGCATTTATTTACTCCAAAAACACACATTCAACAGAGCTTCTGTACCGAGAGAAATTTCAAACCCCACAGTACAAATTAACATTAAAATGTTCCTGTCATGCATGAGGCATATAAAACTGTGCCCATAATTCATATGGAAAAAGTAAAATCGATGTATCATATAAGGAGAACACTACATAAAATTCCGTGGGGAACTGTTTCTCATGTATTTTATGTAAATATATTATTTGAGTGTGTTGAATCTTATCCACTACCTCGTTATTTTTGGATATATCAGATGATTTTTTTTCCTCTCAAGATTAATCCATGCTGTTTGAATACTCACTGTAAATAGAATACTGATAGCTTTAGAAGTACTCTGTATTATAATTATTTCTCAGTTAACCTTATTCTATGTAGTGTGCTTCAAAAGATAGAAAATGACAATATGAATGTCAAAACCCAAACATGTTGCATCAGACGCTCAGCCAATAAGAACATTTTTCAGGCAAACTAAAGCCATGGTAGCTGTTCTTGGATTTTAAAGATACATCTTAGCTGTTTAAGTTTCACCCAGTTAATTAGAAGGACCAGCAGTCTGAGCGGGCAGATACAATTGCTTTTCTTTCCTGCCACAGCAATAGTTTCTTGTGTTTTTTTCTGCAGATAGTTGCTTGTTTTGTTGTGGGAAAGCAAAACAGAAAAAAAATAGCACTTTCAGAATTGGTTTTGCTTGAAGAAGTGCTGCCTAACTGTTTCCTTTTGACTACAGCTAAGTTTTAATCACAAATATCTAACTTGTTTAAGTATTTATGCATCTGTCTGTGTATTATCTTCACTCAAAAGTGTAAAACAGGCATGCAAGATTTTCTGGGTGACCAAAAAGAGTCTGGCCTTAAATATGGATTTATTTTTTTAGTGCATGCAAGAGTGTGATACATGTTTCTAGATAAGTATTTTAAAAATTGTTATTTCTATATAAGCAGAAGTGGTGCTGACTGTAGGCTCATTATATTTTTTAGATGTATCTATCTGTTTAAAATGCAAGGATGTGTATATGTGAATATAAGGGTCTATGTCTATAAAAAGCCTCTTTAAATGTTCAAACTCCTAATTATTTTTTCAAAAGATTCATGGGGATTCTTTTGCTCAGATCACCTTTCAATTTTTAATTTACTTTATTAAAATCTCAATAAATCATCATATTGCCAACTTCTCTATCTGGAATTCATTAACATATCAGAAGATAATTTATCAGTCACATCTCATATATTGCTTCTCATACATCAGTTTGTCATTTCTCTGTTTTCATTCTCCTTTGTATGATATAAGAAAATCTTATCTCATTTCAAATTTCCATTAATCCAGGACATATAAATTTTAACTATTTAAAGTCATCTAAATGCTTAAATTAGTGAAGTTTACATATGCCAAATTTTAAACTATTTCTTGCTTGATAGATGAAAAACATTCTAAACTACTGAAGTATAGAAAAGGCCAAATTTACTATTCATCAGTGCTGGCAAAATCTTGCAATAACAGATTAATAACTGTCTACACACAGCTAAGAACTATTTAGCTCTAACAGTATTAACAGTGTTGATATAGCAAGACTTCTGTTTTCAGTGCAGTCTTGGACAAATCACTTAAGCCTCCCTGAATCCCAGAGCATTTCTGTAGGACATCAATCAGAGGAATAGAATAGTGCCCTAACACCCTCCTTCCAGCACACATAAGGCACTATGGAACAACTACAGGTTGACCTCACTTAGAAAATACAGTGGTCCTATTTCATGGAAGTATAGTGAAGATGAATCATCCAAGATTAAAAGGCAATCGGGCACACACAAAACCTAAAGTAGACAGATCATGCATGTCTGAACTAATACGATCAAAATAATACTAAAAATGCTTTTGGTACCTGGGCATCTGCCTCCATTAGAAGCCGGGTTCTCATCTGCACTTATATTCAGGTGAAATACGTAGTATCAAGTTGCATCTACACGTGATCTGAGTTTCCCCTGATGCCTAGAGTGACAGAAAAGAGCTACTTCATAAATGAGATTCAATCTTAAGACACCAGATATTGCCTGCAGGAACAGAGGTATATATTTCACAAAATTCAGTTACAGTACGCAGACTATCATTAGATAATAAGAATTCCATGTGGATTAGCAGCAACTGGAAAGTCACTAAGACTTTATGTCAGTTAAGCATATCATTGTCTGAATTTTGAAAAACACAAAAAAGCCAACTCTTGTGCACAATGGTTTTAACAGATCAAAAATAGTCCCATTCTAAAACTTTGTAATATAAACAGAGGACTGACTCTATAAATATCTGAAGAAATCCATCATCAAGTTTAATAAAAGCTATATGATTTTGTAATAGCACTTTTGCAGAAGTGAATATAGAAGAGTTTATGGAATAGAGACACCAAGTAGAAGCAGAAGAAACTGTAAATAATCTCTCAATAGTTTGCAAGACTGCAACTATAAAAGTCAGTTGAGAGCAACTGTGAGCAATGACCAATATGAGATTCATTGCACCTCACTTTAGATGTTTACACTGTAGCTAAGTTTGCCTAGATTTGTTCAGTAATATGTGGTAGAATTTGTGAAAGTTTCAAGCGACAACACAAACTTTTAATCTCTTATAAATATGATGTAGTCATGAAAACAAAGTGGCAGTCTGCCAAAGCAAATATTTTACAATTCCAGGAGAGTACTGTTGGAAAATATTGTGAATTGTATCATAGAAAATACAGGCTTAACAGTCACAGAACTGAGAGCCAGTATGAAGAACAGAATGAGTTAAGAGAAAAGAACAAGTCATACAAAATTCAGAAAAAAAGTAGAAAATTAGTTGATCTAGTGAATCTGCCCAGGTGGAAGGAAGAAGTGTGGTAGAAGAAAGATACGGGGATATTTCACTCTGGCAAAAATGTCAGAGAAAATTATTTCCCACAAAGACCATATAAATTTTTTTTATGAATCCTATGAAGTTGGTCTAAGAGACAGGCATCCTTTCCACCCTCTCCCCTCCCCGCCAAAGAAATGCACAGTGATCAAATGAGACCTTTTACTCCTTTATATCAAGTTGGATGTCAAGGAGAAAACATTGAAGAACAACTTTTCCTAGACAAAAATTTAACTGTCCTTGTGAAGTTTTATCATTGGTCAGAAAAAAGGAAAGAGGTGGAATAACACAGCTGAATGATCTTGGAAGCAAAACCATCACTCAAACTCTTGAAAGATTTCCTACACATTTTTCCTATGGCATTGATAAAGTATTTGAGCCAAATTAACGTAACTGTTAATATCAACCTAGTTACAGGAGGGATAAGTGCGAGTCACATTTTCTTGAAAAATTTGCAGATATTTCAGGTCAAAGAAAAAAGAAGAGATTGACCATTCCATCAGAAAGCTTCTTAAACAGATTCCGTGTGACTGCAGAGGGAAAAAAAAAAAAGCTAATGTTTGCAGAGAACTAAAAAAACTTTAGGAATACAGATAATCCAAGTTCACTGAAGCAATCATTGTCTTTGAATCAAAGGTTTTTCAATGTTTTTTAGACAAATTTTATAGCACCAGGATGACATCAAGTGGCTACTCAAGCCAATTACTCTACACTTGCTGGAAACAGTTGTTATGACACCTCCTAAATAAACTATTCCTATTGTGTAAACATAATTGCATTACCAACAACTGCCTCTATTTTAAACTCAGCTTCTTCATGTCTTAATTTCAAGTCCTCCATGCTTTCCTCAAGCCTCTCTCAAGAAATAACAAACCTAGAAATCTTCCAACTCATGAAATAAATCTCTTTTTCATCTAATACATTTCAATTCAGGAAATCAGAAATATAGATTTCTTTAGATTTAACAGGTTTATTAAACTTTGTTATAACTGGAACAATTAGGCATAGATGGTCAGACTTTAAATTACAGGGAAAGAAATCCATCTAGTACCTTAAAAGTTTACATGTTTCCTTCCTAGCTGTTGCACAGAATTTAAGAAAGTCTTCTCAAAGAAAAAAAAAGAATAACATAAATAGCAGAAGTAATGGAAACTTCCTATGAATTTTCATCCTTTGATCCCCCTACCAAGCTTTACTTACCACAAGGATCTCACCCTTATGCCAAAGAACCAGGTGTATTCTGTTTGCTTTTCTTTTAGTAGGACATTATTTTGAATAAATCTCCTGTATCTAAGTGTCAGTTTCCAAAGATCTCATAGGAATTTAAGTATATTTAAAATTTGCTTGAAAGTAGCTATCATTTCATATGTTATTATGGGTGCTATAACCAGATGGAGAGAAACAAAAAAAGAGACAGCATTACCAAATAAGACTTGTCTCTTCAGGGAGTTAGTAAAACAAAACAACAAAAAAAATCCCACCCACCCTACAAACTATTGCCTTAAACAGATACCAATTTTCAAGTTGTCTGTTTCCATTCTTGCTCTCCCAATGTCCTATATTAATTTATTGAAGGCTAAAAGTCTTTCACATTGCTTTTGTTCTTTCCTTTTCCCTCAGTCTAAATGTACTTTAAAAGATTACCCGCTTTGAAGATGCCTTGCAAAATATACCTACAGGAGTTTTGTCCAAACCTTGTCTTGGCAGCAGTTTCTACACTGCTTGGACATCAACAAATATCTTCATTCAAATACTTAAATGACACCAAGCTGACAAGTTCTCACAAGAGTTCCTCTAAGTTATGTTATCATGTTTTTATTTAAAAGGTCTGACTGACTCTTGGAAATACAGTTTTATCTGCTACAAAGCCCACAGTAAGCAGATCCGTGCTAATTCCTAGAAAAGCAAGCCTTAAGGAAGCTACTCGTCTAGAAGAACTAGGCTGACCTTCAGGGTCTGATAATCGCCCAAATGCCCTCAGAGACTTTTCTAACAAGACACTCACCTTGTCTTGTCCAAGTTTTGGTGTTTCAGAGCTGGACTTGATGAGGAATGACAGCTCTTAGTCATGGCAAACTCTGGAACTCATAAACTTCTTTCAGAACAAAACCTGCTGCATTTAATCTATGATTTTATGGTACTGGGTACAATACACATTTTTTAATGTATTTGTCCTCTAAATATCTACACTTCTTTTTTCTCCAGTAATTTATTTATATTGAAAGTATTTTTAGAAGAATATAAGCACCGTTGTTGTAGGCATTATCAGGATTAATTTAAGCAGTGTTACACTACTAGCAACTTAGTAATCACCAAAGACAATATAAATGTTTGATTCTATTTTCACTGAAGGTCACATCAAAAATACATGAGTTTTAACAGGAATAGAATTGTGGCCCTAATATTATTAATACTTTATTTTTTAATTTTTTAAATATTTCCTTTTAGTAAAGTACTGTAAATTCAAGCATCTGTAAAGTTCAGGCCATTATCCTTTTGAAGACTTCAAACTATTGCTAGCAGCTTAGTCTTACAAATAACTGGCCAAGTGTTTAGCTGAAGTAGTTCACTTGGCTTTTTCTACTGGTATTCCCTTTTCATGTCCACCTGTAGTAGCTCTACCAATTAATTTTCTTTCCTCACTGCAAGATCAAAAGGATGTTCGTTCATGACTTCTTTGCTTTTCTTTGTTCATAATATTTTTCACCTTTCACTTTTAGGAAAAACTAGAGAGTGAACTGTAAGCTTTGAAAGTATATTTGATTGTCATGGTGCAGAGAGAAGAAATCATGACCCTACTTCAGCCATAGACTGAAAATAAAGAATATGGAAATAAGCACTAACCAGCTGACATCGTTAAGTCACTGGCTGCAGAACACTGTTGGAGAATGGAAACATGGGGCACTCATCTAAAGTACTTTATACACATTACTTCAAACAATATTTTATAAATAGCTATAAACATTAGAATGTCACACCACAAAACCTAAAAGATAAACATCTTATTTCTTAATAAAGGACAGATATAATCACTTAGGAAACATGTTCTTACAGCAGTCAGGTGCATGTTCCAGTTTCCATAATTTATTTTTCTAAGCTTCCAGTTTTCCTTTCTCTAAATTAAGGTTACTAGGGAGTGAGTGTCAGTGACATAGCATGAGCAAGCACAAGAAGAGAGACTGAGTAAGAGTACTTGTACACACAAAAAATTCTGGAAGTCATTTCCTATAGGCTTGAACTATAATGATAGAAACAATCTCACAGCAAAAAAACCTGTAGCTACTTAAGAATCTCTATTGAGGTTCCTTTTTAACAATAGTTCAACATGTTTGCCAGTACTGACATCGTTGGAAAATTCAAGCTTTTCCAAGTACAGGAGCAAAGGAACAAAGGGATTGTAATGCAGCGTTCAGCATAAAGTCAGAGAGATGCTTTCTTTCCAAATTCCAAAATAATTTGCTTCCTCATTTTCTTTTGGTACAGAAAACACTGAGAAAGAGAATGTGATCTGAGTACCAAACAAGATATTTGGATACCTTCCTTTTTAAGGATGGGGAAGGACCTTTCCTGGCAGAAAAGAAGAAATTAATTAGAGAAGTTGACGCAATGGAGAAAAAAATGTTACTGAAGCAATCATATTGAATGCTTAGTACTTTGTAAACATCAGAACTTCTTTAATTTAATGTTTTTAATGAGAAAATATCCAAAAGTCTATATAAAAATCTGTTGATGCATTATCACCTAGCAACTTGAGGCTTGGGTTAAGTTTGTTTTTTAGAGGGTCAGATCCTTACCTGATGGAAATTCACACAGTTCCACTGACTTAGCTGTAACCAGCTAAGTTTCATGAGCTATAGCCTAGTATCTACAAGAAACATACAACTTTTATAACTGTAGTGCCTGCCACAATGATAACAAATGACTCTTTCCTCTCTGATGTAACGTACTATTATAACTTGAGGTACAATTAGTCACAAAGGAGGAACAGAGAAAAGGAAAAATTTTAAAATCCATTTCTGGTCCTACTGACATACACAGAACTTGATATTGCAAACTAAAAACAGGTTGAAAAACAATTAGATAAAATAATGTGGTTGCATTTGATTCATTAATGCAATCCTGCATTGTGAGTATAGCATCAAGAATGCTTCTGCTGTTGCTTAGTCAACTGCAGGTAAATGAAAAGCTTCAGAAATTAACGCAATACAAGATTAGACCCTTTCATAGACAGACTTATATTTTACTTTTGTTACTAACATACTGGTAGTGTCACTTATGGCTACTAGTTATGTCCTTACCTAGTTTTAGCTTGACCAAAGCTTTGCCCTAGAGATTTCATCCCTAAGTTCTCAAGCAATGCTTTTATAGCATCTCCCTTGTTTCCTCTTATGCCCACTTTTTGCATTAAGAATCCATACCTGGCTATCTAGTGTTGACAATAGTCTGGTTTTGAGCAGGACTAGATGACCCTCAAAGGTCTCTTCCAACCAATATTTTTATGATTCTGTTAATACTCATTTTTGCTAAGTATTGATTTCTAAACCGATATTGAATATCACATTAAAAACAGTGCATATAACAACTGGTTTTTAGCGCAACTTACTCATCATTTAGTGCAACAATACTCATCATCAGTATTAGTTTTGGAAGCCACAGGACATCACCTACTTAGAAATCAATGATTGTTATCTCAGAAAAAATTTATTCTTTGACAAAAATTTTGGTGCTTACACTGTACTGCCATTATTAAAACAAAAAGATTTTCTTTGAAGAACTATTACTCTGTTGGTTGTTAATATCTCAAGAAAGAGGAAGATGTCAATTTCAGGCCCTAAATGTTTATTATTGGCTGAGTATCATCTGATGACACACATAGATGTTTTAATAGTTATAAAGACAGGCAAAAAGATGTTTTCTCTTTTCCACATGACGGGAAAGAAATTGAACAAAATCACTTCATTTTGCACAAAGGGTTCAATTCCCTACTCACATTTCATCACAATAATTTACACCTGTTCAAAGGGTACACAATTTGTTACCAAACTAGACTGGTTTCATTTAACACCTAATTTCACTCTGCATATGTGCAAATTAATACACAAGGTGCAAACCAGTGGAGAATTAGAATTCAGGCAGAAAATTATTGTCTGGTGATTAAAATTTCATAATACACTTACTGAATGAAAGTTTATCTGAGGCAATTCCTAAGCATACACTAAGTACACATGAAGATATTTGAAACACTTAGTTCTGTCACCTGGTAAGAGCACAGAGGCTTGGGTTAGCCCGAGGATGTAAACCAGATAGGAGTTATTCCCAGATGAGTGTCCAGAAATAGCTGTTCTTAGCTGTCGCCAACTCTGTACCACTGGGATGTGCTAGGCAAACTAGGCAGCAAAAACTAAGTATAGTGGAACTTATGAGTCCAAGTTCCCTTGTGGATTTTGCCCCCAAATCTGAAGAAATTATATACCGTCACAGGAAAAACAGTCTTAACACTCAGAGAATTTTTTTTACTTAAATTAGCTTATTGCAAATTAACACAAACTTCTAATAATTGATTCATGTATTGGGAAAAAAGAAAACATATGTAATTAAACAAATACTTAGGGAAACATCTTTCTTCCCCCTTTTCCAGGCTCAGCTCAAGCCAAACTCCTATCCTCTCCCACTTGCAAGTCTCAACTTCCTTTATTTTCCCCATGGGTTAAGTTCTCTCCATCCGAATTCCCTCAGTGAGACAATGGGCAGTGCAGGAGGTTGGCTTTGACTTTAACGGTTTCTTTCTGAAACCAATTTCCTGGGCCAGAAAAATGAGATACACAAACAATAAATGTAGAAAACAGCAAGAAGGTTGTGTTACAGTAACATCCAGTCACCAGTATTTGTAGGGAATATGGAAGCGTTCTCCTAGGAAGACTAAATTGGCACAAGGCCTCTCAATATTTTTGGCCTTCTTTAAAGTACCAAAGAAAAAAAAAGGTGAAGTCCCTAGAAGAAAAGTTGTCATGTAAATTTGCTGCAAGCATAATATGAGCCCCAGCAGATAGATTCCAAGATAACAGGGTGATAAAGGACTTGACTTCAAACTTAAAAGATATAGGAAGAACCTGTAGGATGCTGAACCAGAGCTAGAAGGCTATCCTGCAGCTAGATTAAAGAAATTTCAATCTCAGAAAAAGTGAAGGTCTTTCCATAAACGGAAAGAACATTTTACATATTCTAGAAGAAAATGTAAAGAAACGTAATAGATAACAATTAGTTGGTGTGTGTAATCATCAGGCCAGGAAAAAGCTAAACAGTCATAAAATCAATTTGCAGTTTCCACACTATCAGGAATGATTCTGTGCTCTAATACAAGGCATTAATTTTCTTGGCACTCCCCTGCAAAGAAATCACAAGGCTGTGCTTTTGACCCTATGTCTGCTTCAAAAGACATGCACCTGACACCACTTTATTCTTTCTCACTGACAAAATGCAATCCCTATCTAGTGACAACACCCTGACTGCAGTGACCTCCAGGAATTTTTGCTTTTGATTTCTTAGTTGCCAGGATTTCACTCATTCATGACAGAATAACATAAAAAATTTCAGGAGTTGTTTCTACATCAGGAGGGTCAGCCTACGTGGAAGAACACAAGGTTGTGCTGTATATCCATGCTAACTCAGGTTCCAAATGCAATAGAGATGAATTACTGTGTTGTTCTGCCCCGGGCAACTTACTCCGCTTTATCAGCAAAGCAACTAGCCTAAGAAAACATTGATCTTCCAAAGCTATAGTGCTTTTGAGAGCTAAGCAAGTACATAGTACTGTATTGTGCCATGTCAACACTTGCCAACAGTTGAATTTATGTGAAAATATGGAGGTCAGCCTTCTAGGGCTATTTCTCTGGTTTGGACTAAAATGTAAGTGAGAAATGTTTGGTTGAACACATACCAGAAATAACTGAGGAGGAAAAAGGAAAGTAAATTGGAAGGTTATTACAACAAGTATCTCAGTTTTGTTACGTATATATGCCTATGAGTGGTAACAGGTGAGCAGATTTTACAGTCTCTCTTCTACTTCCCCACCATTTATCATAAATTGCATGCTGTACGGGACGGAGCCAGGAGAAAAACTGTACAGTCTAATTTACGCAAATGAAACATTTCAAATTGCCATTTTTGTTTATTTGTATTTTCAGTTTGTCATTTATATGACTGTAAAGGATACAACTGTATCCAGGAAATGCCTCTGGAGGAAAGGGTGAGTTCTGTGCTCTAAAATTCAGCACCCAACCTATCTTTAATAGCTCATATTTTAAGTTCATTGCTACAGGGTTTTGGGTCTTTGAGCAATGCAAATAGGCAAACCTGTAATCAATAAATGTAAAAAGTCTCAGCAATAAAATTTTCTTCCAACTGTATACTAGATACTGGTTTTGTCTACTACTTCAGATTCAAGAGCCAATGCTTAGAGTGAAACAATACATGTTTCAGGGGTTTTTTTATTAGTACAGGATACGAGTAACGTCTAGCATAAAAATAACAAAAGATACTCCAAAAGAGACTTCTTTCTCTCTCTGGACAACATACACTGACCATGTATACGTTGCCCATCTGAGGTAAATACAAATCCATCACAAGAGTAAGTCAGGGATTAGAACCACTCATACAGTGCTGATGGTGAAAATATTAATGAAATATGTTATGTCACCATCTTTTCTACAGCTTCTCTGGAACTAATGCACATCTATACTGATAATTGTGACATAAGAGGTAATGCAGACTGGCTTCATCTTACTAATTACAGTTTGCAGTATCAAACCCATGCCAGTGGGAAATTCAATAGTTGAATAAATAGTGCAAAATTCTTCATACCCCTGTCATGGGAAAGCAAAAGATAGCGCAACATATAATTCAAATAAAGGTAGACATGAAACATCTTTAAGTCCAAACCCTAAAATTTACAATAAAGATTTTGGTAAAGGGCAAAAGAAAATAAGACCCTCTGGTGACAGATACATGGCAAGATTGTAACACTTAAACATAAAACCAGTTCATAATATATAAACAAAATTATATCCTCAAAGTAAATTGCAGTGTCAATGCAAATCAGAATTACAATACAGGTTCTGGGGCTCACCCAGCTTCTTGTGTAAGTAGAGTTTTGTTTATCAATACTAAATATCAAAAAACAAATTAACCTCTCCCTCTAGTCTATTTTTTATTCTCACTAATCTCCTGCTCTTCTAATTTATAATACCTCAAGCTATCCCAAATTTGTTCTATTTTTTCATTGTTTTAACTAAGTTCACCTTAATGACAGCAAATGGAATAGCAAAATCTTTTTTTCAAGCAAACCAAACCACGAGTCTGCTGAGCTGGCAGATATTCCTGAGCTCTCACAGCTTTAATTTTAACATTTATCGAGGCACATTTTTAAACTCTGTGAAATGCTACTTCCTGCTGTTAGATTCAGTAGTGGTAATTACATACTCTTTTTTATAGGGGGAGGGGAGGAATATCTGTGTAGAGCCTTCTTACCTAAACCTGGCAGAATGCCTTTCTGCTATTAAAAGTCCACTCAAAGGCTTATTTTTCTACACTTTCATTTTTGTTAAGGTCATTATGTTCATATGAAGCAGGTTCATTGCCTGAGTTCAGCTCTTCTCAAGAAGTCCAGCTTGGATCTGTGAATGTACATAAAGCAGATAACTAACAATAGAAGTATTTTTTAAAATATTAGCTTAATTTTCTGAAGACCCTACAGTAAACAGAAAAACTTTGTACACTGTAACATTAACTTAAAGCATGTTTAAGGAGAAAAATCCAGTTAAACTGTCTTTTGAGTCACAAGTATTCCCATATTTGAATAGGACAGCCACTCGCATGGTCTAAATTAATTGATTCCTCTATATGCTTGGCTCTTATCTGCTCCTGGTGCAGTAACTGGATGCAGGGAAAGAGTCATCCTCTTAAGTTCAAGGGCTGATTTTACTACCTATACTCAGGCTGATTAATTCCTTTTCAATTGCTGCAGGGCGGGGGTGGGGGGGTGGGGGCTGGAAAGCAGTATTTAGACAAAAGCAAGGAGAGAAGCTGAGTCTCAACTAGTCGTTATCGCAGTTAAAGTATATATGAAAAGGGTAATGTTGTCCCTCACACACAGAGAGATACTGTGCAAAGCACCTGAGATCTGGGAAGAAATGGTGCTATGTCAGCGTTAATTCATTGTGAATGATACAAAAAGCCAGATGTTGCCCATGGCTGAGCACACAGAGGATCTATTCTACAGGAGACTGGAAGTAAAGAGATGAAATGAAGCATTTGCTTTAAAAATTCTCCAGCCTGTAGGCCATCCAATTAAAAGTTTGTTACAAATCAGGATGCTGACTTAGATTCAGTATCTTCCTGACTGCCTAAAAGCAGCTAAAATCATCTAGAATTTTTTTTCTTTCCAAATAAAGATATGTACCTTTTCCATTTTCTTGTACAGGTGATACCATCTCTTCTTGTTGGAAGAGAAAAATGAGTGTAGTGGACAAAGTAGGGAAGATAAGGAAAGATTTTGGGCGGGGGGTGTTTAAAGCGAGAACAAGAAGAGATCAAGGAACATTAGAAATGAGACCCAGAATGTGTATGGGATAGCATTTAACATACCAAAGGCTGGAAACAAATAAACAAACTAAGTATGACAATTTTTTAATAATATTAATGTTAAGTTCCAATAGCAACTGAACGATTTCATATATCCTCCTTTACGACATCATCTGCTATTTAGCTTATTGCCACAGTGTGGCAGTGTGCCTTCTCTCACCTTGTTTCATTCCATGTTCATAAATCTGCATCGGGCAGATTATTACAAGATTATAGGGTGATTAGGTTGGAAACCTTCTCGGGAGGTCTCTAGACCAACCTCAGGTTCAAAGCAAGATAATTTTTGAACAGCTGAGGCTGTCAGACCGGGTTACTCAGGACTTTATCCAACTGGGTTGTTAAAACCTCCCAGAAGGAAGCTGCACAATTTTACAACGCTTGACAGTTCTCATGGTCAAAATTATTTCCTTATATAAGGTCAGAACCTCTCTTCTTTCAATTCATATCCATTGCCTCTCATCCACCTACCATGGACCACTGTGAAGGGCCTGGGTCCAGCTTGAAAACCTCATACTGGGAAGTTGCTCTTAGGTCTCCATAATATCTTTTCTCCAAAGTGAAGCTGCCGAATTCCCTCATCTTGTCCTCATAAGGAATAAGCTCCAACCCATTTCTGACTATCTTAGTGGCTATCCACTGAACTTGCTGCAGTTTATCAGTGTCTCTTTTGTACTGGGAAACCAAAAACTAGACAATATTCTAGATGTGGTCTACTGAGTAGAGGGGGGTTAATCAGTGCCTTTGAAGTCAGCATTCAAGGACCACTTCTTGCAAGCTCAAGATCAGAGCGTCCCAATGGGTACGAAATCAAGTAAGGGAGCCAGGAGACCAGCATGGTTAAACAAGGAACTGCTGGGCAAACTCAGGTGGAAAAAAAGAATCTATGGATCATGGAAGGAGGGGCTGGTCACTTGGGAGGAATATAGGACGGTTGTCAGAGGATGCAGAGAGGCAATT
>VZRW01008746.1:265255-287016 GCA_013398125.1 Aegotheles bennettii
GATGGAGCCAAGCTTTTTGCAGTGACGTCCAATGATAGAACAAGGGGCAATGGATGCAAACTGGAGCATAGGAGGTTCCATGTGAATATCAGGAAAAACTTTTTCACTGTGAGAGTGACGGAGCACTGGAACAGGCTGCCCAGAGAGGTTGTGGAGTCTCCTTCACTGGAGACATTCAAACCCCGCCTGGATGCGTTCCTGTGTGATGTACTCTAGGTGACCCTGCTCTGGCAGGGGGGTTGGACTAGATGATCCTTCGAGGTCCCTTCCAACCCTAGAATTCTGTGATTCTGTGAAGTACTTGCTATGCTTCTGCACCTACATGCAACCAGTGGTTGCATCTGCCTCCTGCTTATAACAGCTCATTTCGTGTTTTCTAGACTCTGAGTCTTACCACTAAGAAACAGCCACTTTGGACATTGGGCACCTAATTTCCTGGCTGCTTATACCAACCAGACAGAACAATTTGAAGATTCTAATAGGATCGATCCTCAAGGCCCTAGAAAGCATTACAAATGGCTTTTTGTAGTATCTTATATCCTGTTAACAGACCTATGACTGATCATAATTTATATTTGACCTGGATTTGGACATAGCAGAATGTCATGCCTAACATTTATATCTAGATTTGTATTAAGAGACAGTACAAAATAAAACCCTGAGATGCTTTAGGTGGCTACTTCATTTCACTTGGCTGTTACTGCCATCTAGTGATATAATTTACAATCTTCAAAACTTTCCACTTAGAAATTACATTGCATCAGACACATTTGGAAAGGTGCAGAACATATTCTAAAATCCATGCTTCTTTTACTTGCTACATTTATTTGCTAATGTAATGCCCCATGCTGGTATGCAATTATGTATATATCCAGTTTTGAAAGTTAGTATTTTTTCTGTCTTCCCTGTAAGCATGCACTTTAAGATGCAGATACTTGCCTAAGAAGAAAATTATTCAGAGCCATAGTAGTAGTTTGTAATGTATTCAGCTCCTTGTCTCCTGGGATTTTATAATCACCTAGTTTTACTGCTTAAAGTAGTAAACTACATAGTGATTTTCTGTAGTTATGTACATTTATTTTATTTTTTTTATTTCTCTTTCAGTCAGATTATCTCACTTCCCTGCACGGTCATCCCATTCATAGTGCTCCTGAGTTTAAATCAATTTATGCATTGAACATAAAGAGATACAAGTCAAATAAATCAAAAACAATATCTAAGAATCTCAGACTTACCATTATCACGTCAACAACATTCAAATTTAGTTTCAATTGTTAACTGAACTGCACATGAAAAGCCTTCCCACACAATTCTACCATGGGACAGTTCAGACTTTGACCATAGCTTATCACAGGTGCCTGGATCACAGACCAAGCACTGAGGCTTCCATCACAGTGAGTTTTATTAACTTTTTCTTCGCAGGTCGACCTTTACGTTTCTCCAAGTACCGGTATAGTCCTCTAGGGCATGTTTTTTACTCATTTTCATGTCTCTACTTGGTATCTCCCCTAGCTCTGAAACAGAAAAACCTTTCTACAAGTCTTTCTTCAGTTCAGCTGAACAAACTCTATGTCATCTACTTCAAAGCCTGTGATATGGGGAGCCAGATAACAAGGCCACAGGATAGATTATATATGCATTTTCTTCAAGAACCTATTTCCATCAGCATCAATTTAGCAGAGTATTTAGCCTACATATGTCAAGCTCACAGTCTGTGGAATGTTGACATTCTTTAAATTAAGTATTGCTTGGGTCTTTTATTGTAGCAGAAACTTGTATAATAAGCACTTTGACTATTATTATCATTGTGAGCTGATGAATATTCTGTTTTAATATTTCCAAATACCAAATGTCATCTTGTATTTTCCAATTCTCAATGTTAAAACAAACATGTACATTCAATTCTGAGCTTAGACTTAACTCTCCATACAAAATAAAACCTGATAATTTTGCACAAAGGTAAACATACTGTCGCTTACAGAGTCAACCTCAGTTCTAACTCACTTAATTCTAATCAGCTCCTAAATCCCAGTCAGCTTCTTTCTTAAGATTTTCAACTTTTGGTCCAAGATAAATCTCTGTAACAATAAAACCAAGCAGATGCACTTCTGATAATATTAACTATGCAAATTGGAAAGAAGTAAATGCAAGTCAGAACCATATTCTGTACAGTGGATTTCCATTCTTAATAGAATCTCTTCGGATTTAGATACTATTAATAAATATACACGCCACCGTATCGCTGTCAGACATTCAAACCACATGTTTCCAACTACTGCAATAAACTGGAAGAAAATGCTGCTTCTGAAATCAGAGAGGATTTGACATTGTTAATGCATAGATTATGTTGTTCAATGCATCTATGACTTCTTGCATTCACTGGATCATTGTCAAAGTAACTAAGTTGATGGGCCACTAGCAATGACACTGTTTTGTGAGTCACTGAGCTAAATATCATATCTAAAGCAAGAGATGACTTCAAGTGATAGAAAAGTATGATTTGAATGATCCTTTTAATAAGCCATCTACTAGTGTCAGAAATCAAAACAAGGATAGAAAGTCGAAATCATGCTCATAGTGACACTTTTTATTGCTACATTCCGTAACTTGCCAGAGATAGCAAAAGGGATCAGACAGGTGCTTTCAAATCAGTATGTTACCAAGCACTGGTTCAGGAGAAAGGAACATTCAGTACTTAACTTTGAAATGAAATAAATATAATAAGTAATAATTATTATTAATAATAAGCTAGACATTAGGTCTCGAACTGATCAACTAGTTCATCACTACCAAAAGGGGGGGATATTGTTCCTCCTGCTTCTGACTGTATATATTCTTTCTCCTTCTTTCACATTCCACTCCTTCTTGCTCTCTCACACATCATACCCAGCATTGAGTCAATTCAAGTGGTTGAACAAGAAGAAAACTAACCTGACAGAGAAAGGAGAGTGAATAATTTGTCTATGACCTAAAAACTTGAATCAATTTCTCACACAATCAGTTAAGAGCTGGTGTGAGGGAAAAGGCAGGATCATGCAGCCAGGAACAATTGAGGAAGAATTTACCTGCTCCTACAAGAGCCAGCTGTTAGGTTACATCAGTCATTAAGTGTAACTTTATTCTAAAACTGTGCCTCCAAATCATGCTTGTTGTTGCCGAGATTTAGCTATACTTCTAAGCCATCTTTACAGTCTTGCTCCGTCCTATGCCCCAGTTCTGGTGTTTGTCCAACCAGTGTACTGTCACAGTCAAAAGACATTCAGTTTTTCATTGTCACTAACATGCTTGGTTAGTGTGATAATTAAAAAAAAAAAGGCAATCAAGTCGTTTTGAAACTGACATAGTAAAAGAGCAGGAATATTTAATCAAGGAACTTGGAAAAGCCAGGCTAGTCCACAGAAATCTTACCAGCTTAGTTTGCTGCTAAATTGCAGTCTCTCTCAAACTCAGAAAATGCTTTCCTTCCCCCTGCCATCGCCCTCCAACCAAAAAAAAAACCCAAAAACCAAACCAAACCAAATGCCATTTCCATTCAGTGTTCTCACTTTTCATTCTACTCCATTTTCATTAATGTTTTGACTACATTAGTCTTTCTTGAAGTAAGGACATGTCAATGGGAACAAAACAGGGCCACTGTAAGATAGAACTGGGACATCATTTTGTAGAAGGACATCTAGAAGGTAAAAGGGGATTATTAAGCCAGTATTTAGCCACCCTACTCCTAATCTTGTTGCAACTGGGAAATTATCTGAGGATTACAGCTTGAATTTCTCAACAGCACACTTCAGCAGCACGTAGGATTATTTCATTCTAATAATTCAATTATTTATCTGAAAAACATTACCATATTGTGATTAATTGAAAAGAACAAGACTGAGCTAAATGTCAAGTTTCAAAATAGTATAATCTTAGTGAACTTATTGTTTGCTGTAATAAAGGCAAATATAGTATAACTAAGCCCCTGTAGAGACAGTATTAAAAAAAAAAGATAAAATAACCACCTATGAGATTATAAAAATCACCAATAACATACCCACTATAATCACAGTCTTTATAACCTCTGATAAAAATGAATTAAAAACACAATCACAATAACAATTATACCTTATTCCACTTGGCTATTTATCTTCATTTATTAAAACACTAATAACACAGTTTATATGGAAATAGTTATGGTTTTGTTCTAAATCTGTTTGGTTTTTTAAGCAAATTTATACCTAGCAATTGCAAAAAGAGAAAGGATTAAATGCTGTGACTTTTGTTCCAGTTTGGAAGTAACATGCTCAAAAATAAAACACAGGGCAAGTCACCCTTGCTTTTTTCATTTAGCTAGATGTAATTCTTGGGAAAAATTTTGATCTGGCAACATTAGAGATGCAGTTTGACTGTTTAGCTACGAAGTTCAGGACATGCAGCAATCAGTTATTGAACTAGCCCACCAAAAACATCAGCTCTGCAGTCGCCATGTCTTGGTCAGTCAACAATTCATTCTCCTTCAAACCCTTACAAGTTCTTACTGGTTTGTTGGAAATCATTAGGCTAACTCAGGTTTGATCACTCTGGAACAGTCTTAAGATGCACCCCTTTTCTTCTACAGATATAGCCCAGTGTTACAGTCCTGTCACATAAAATGGATTAACTAACACCACTCCCACAAAGATCAACTTTTGGGTGGAACTGATGTAAGGAGGTCTGTAGGTACAACTTCCTCCTCAAAGCAGGGCCAGCTTTGAGATCAGATGAAATTTCTTCGGGCTTTATCCAGTTAGGTACTGAAAACCTCCGAACCAGAGACTGCCCAACTTCTCTGGGCAGCCTGATCCAATATTGATGCAAATCCGTCCTGAAACAGGATGACTAAACTATTTCCTTTCTGCAGTCGGACTCTATTGGGGGGTAACAACTGTAAAGGAATATGCTGAATTTTAGTGCAGAAAAGATCCTAAAGTCTGATTTCTGGCAAAAGCAGAAATTAAATAAATTGGACAGTTGATAAACATTCACCAGAGCAGCCTCTTCCTCTCCTGCAGTGGCCACAAGGGACACAGAGAAAGCAGACCCTGGACATACTGGAAATACTGATCGCTTATTTTCTTTTCTTCCTCAGAGCCAGATTACCCAAAAAGGTTTTCAGATGCTGGTTGATGTAACATCCCTAAGGCAGTTTTCTCTTAAAATTCAGGTGGTTGTCCATCTAAATAAAACAAGGCTGAAAAGAACATGTGTTAATTATTTCATTCAGCAATGTTATCTGGCAGACTGCATCTGAAAAAAAACCTATAAAACTAACTCGTAGGATCAAAATTGGTTTGATCTTAGAACACTCAACTGAATGATGAAACTGTTACTTTTGTATTTAACTACACACAAATACTCCTTCTCAATACTGGAAATCAGGTTAAGGCCCAAATAAAAATCAAGATCAAGGCACTCAGAGACTACTCAATCTATATTTAAATAATTTACCTTCTAAATAACCATTTAAAAAGAGCAAATAATGACCATCACCTTCCAAAATCGTACATTTCACTCTCTTGGCCAGTAGTTCAATTAATATTCAGAATTAATTAATAATCTTTTCTGAATTCATTATTTCATTTTCACCAGAAAATACATTCCATAAGACAATTGCCTTAAACAGGATTAAATACTGAAATTCTTGTGTTTTCAATGAAAAACAGTGTACTGTGAAAAGAGAAAAAAAAATATTTTATACGGAAAAGTTTGAAACTAAATATTGATACTGGTTTGCATTTCTAACTTTGCAGTTATCAGTGATCAACTGGAATGCTCGTCTTATTTTTTTTGTTCTAACTCAGCTGCAGAGGAGCTGTTTGGGCTTCAGTCATCACAGAGCGGTACAAAGTATCTTTATGGGGAGAAAATATTAGATAACAGAGAATTATCTAATTCCTAAGGAATAGCCTAACAAGAAACAATAATGAGAAGCTGAAAAAAAGACAAATGTAAATCAAGATCTTAAACAAGATGATTAATCAGGGCTGTGCATGTGTGTAATAGAATTACCAAGAAAAGTAAGGGTCTTAAAATTAAATAAATCTAAAACTTAAAATTAGATAATCTTTTGAAATACAAACCATGGTAAAACAAAATTATTAGGCTCAACAGCAGAGGTGACTGGGTAAAATAGCCTGTTAAGTGATCACCTCATATTAAACCTTCTAAGACTTCATGTTACCCTGAGCTTCTATGAATTCCAGCTCATTTTCAATGTTTTTGTATCAAAAACAAAATCAGAGCACCTTCTAGTGTAATTAACAGTAGAGAGGGAATCAAAACAGAATTAAGATAGATCTGAACTCATGGAAAAAAGCAGAATAATCCCAAAAGGATTTTCTTTTCTAAGACTGAACATCTTCAGAGAGAGTTCATTCTAACAAGATGATACAAAACTTTTTACTGTACTGTCTGATAAGATACATTGTCTGTCTATAAATTAGAAAATGAAAATGTTGATATTCCCCTCAAAATACTAATTTTTTGACAGTAATTCTGGTAATTTTTATGTAGTCCTGTATTTCACCTATGAAATAGGGAGCAAGGGCATAACATAAATGGCTTTTGAGATTATTAATAGATTCCTTATGAGAATGTTTTCATTCTAAAAAATCCTTTCTGCAAAAAGGAAAAACTTTTCACCACAAAAAAGGTCAGTGTTATCAAAGCTCTGGTTTCTATACATTTACACAAGTTTAAAATCCTTCTTTTTATTGAGATATTTTTTAAGATTTATATACTGAAAAAGGAATTTTATGCAAATAAACCTTTTCAAAATAAATTCAATGAAAAATTCTGTAAAAAAAATAAGGAAGATATAAAATATTGAAAGATCTTTAAAATCTGCGAAGTGAAATTGACTGAAAAATAAATCTTCTATTTAGGAAAACATTTTTAATAGTTACTCTGCACTAATTTTTTTTTTTTAAAGTGGTAGACATTTTTCTGGTGTGTTTATGACACACAAACACCCAACATACTTCAGAACTTGGCAAACAAATTTTAAAGAGTCAATATTTCCTTTTTGTGAAGTAAGTATTTTTCTTTTTGCTGTTTATCTGTCTCTTTCTCAAAAAAATAAAAGTTGGTGCAGATGGCACAGAGGCTGCTTAGAGATATTCTCAGCCACGGATACTGCCGGACATGGATTACATTTGTTCATAAACTGAAATAGTTTGGGTTTTTTTCATTTCTCAACAAGTTCACAACTTGTCCGTGAAGGGGAGGAAGTCTGTCACAATTCAGCTAATGATAGAAGAATAGATCATTATGCAGTCCTGCACTGGATGACTCTTTTGGGACAGATGAACCATTAACCAGTACTACTTACAGGAATCTCTTAAAGCAAAATTAAAAATTATCTGTATAACTGCAGAAGTGTTAGGAGACCCTTAGGTTCAGGAGCATTTGAATTTGAACAGATCCATATGTAGTGAAATCCTGGCCTAACTGCATCTATCAGAAGAGTATATTTTAACTCAAACAGAACCATAACTTTCCCGATGTCCATCCATTTCCATGTCTTTTGCATCTAACAACTTTCTTTCACATACCCCGTATAAAGTGATCAAATTTACACATGTATGAAGCCAGCTGTCTTGTTAAAAGGGCAAGCCTTCATATTATTCTCTCATTAGAAGTGAAGAAAATATTTAAATGAGAATATCATTTTGCCCAAATCTTCAGCAAGCCAGGACTGAATCTTGAAAACCTAAGTAAATAAATTTTGGCCCTTACGCCACTGCGATTGTCACACTGCTATGAAGGGACACAATATATGTCTAAAAGCTTCGGGAAAGTTAAAATCCTTCCAAAATGCTTTTATTCTCATGCAGTTTTTCATTATAATTCTCTTTCTTTAAGTTCATATCTCGGAGCCCTTTATGGCTATATAAAGTAACTTCTAGCTAAGCTAATACTCCCCTCGGCTAAACAGAAGATCCAGTGATTTTTTACTTGCTCTTTATGTTGCCCTTTTCTCTCTTTCTACTTGCACACTCTTTGCTATGTCTTTGTTTCATTAAGTGTTGCAATGCACCAGGAAAAAATTATTTTTCATCAGAATGCCAAAATTGCCACCATCATCAAATTACCAGTTATCAGGCTTCAATCTTCAAAGCAGGTCCCATTTTCCATGCAGCAAAGAAAAATATCATACTGTAATTTATTATTATTTTCTTTAAAGGCTCCCCAAAGAAAATCATCCAACTGTGAACAACTGGTTAAATCACAGATCTACAGAAGGAATATGTTTTCAGTATAATTCTCTATATAGCTTCTACAAGCCTATAAAATTATTAAATGTTTATTAGCGTTAAATTAAACATAAGTATTGACTTTCAAGAACAGTATTGTTCCAGAATAGAACAAAATATATTCAAACTTTTTCTACACACAATATGTGTTAATAAGCTGAATGCAATGTTTAAATGCCTCTGAAACAGTTACAGAATAAACACAATCACACAAAATTTGGCTCTTGGTCATTCTGCTGAGTATTTGCTACAGGGCCCAAGTATCTCCTACACAGTTGAACAGGAGCCTCTTTTATCATAGTGAGTGAGCTTCTGGGTTAAGATTCTCAGAAGTTAGTAGTAGTAGAAGTTATTTACACATGCCAAATTTCATGCTCCTAAAAACTGTATCTCATTAAGAAAATTCTGCATTAAGACTGTTTCAAAAATAGGACCTCTTAGGAGCAGCTGCAGAAACTAGAAACTTCTCAGTACCTTGGGTTTGGTTGTTTATTAATAAGCTTGTTGTAGGTCCTGCAAATGTTTACCTCTGATTAGGTTACTTATTGCAACCTTGTAGGATCCTGCTGTCAGGATCAATTATTCCATAACCATATTTAAATTAAGATCTGAAACGATATAATGAAGACACCAAAATTATACCCTAGGACGCACTATTTCTGAAGAAACAGAAATTAAAAAAAGAAGGTGTTATTAAAAAATAGACTATATTTCATATCCTGAAATATAAATTCTAATAATAGCACATGGAATGCATGGTTAATATTTTCAGCGTGTTGCTAGAAGTAGAAAAAAGATCCTCAAATATACCAAGCAAATCCAAATTTTATTATTACTCCACTTAATTATTTGATCTTGCAGACTGTCTGAAATGGAGCCTGAGGCAGGAGCAAGAATTTTAGGTTTTACTAAGATTGGGGTGCCATGTTTTTGTCATGTTCAAATAAGATACCTGAACGAAACTTTGCTTTTAAGAAGACGGGTGAACAATATTATAATTTAACAAACCCTTTGATCAGGCTACAGAAAGTGAGAAGATACTGTATTTACACTCAGCAAGCTTAGCACAAATAGGTCTTCTGTAACATTACTTTAAAAACAGTAAATAAAATGTAACTGCCCCCAGTCAGTTCAGAACTGTTGACCTCTTCATATCCATAACTTTAACATTGTGTCATACTGTTTTCACAAGAATGCTCTCCAAACAGTTTTCAAGGTTAATTTTGCTGTTACTCCCTCTGGCAGGGTAAGAAGATAATTCTGTCTCCTCGCTAATTTCTTTCCCAGCTTGTTTGATATCAGTAACTTGTACCAATGCTAAATTAAGTTTTCATCTTTGTCAAGGCCACTGTTTGAATTTCTCTGTCTGTTATATTTCTAAAGGTAATATTTATACTTCAAAGGATGTAGAAAAATTTTTTTACTAACAAAATTACTGAGAATGTTGTACACCTTCAGTGACAACATTGTAGGGCAAACTGCTGTATTTTTCCATCTCTATCTCAGAGTAATTAAAATTGAAGAGGATTTGCTTGAACCTGACCAAAAATATTTGTCCCTGTGGCTGTATAACAGATTCGGGGAAAAAAAAAAATAATCTGTTAGTCACAATGTCAAATATTAAGATATAAATTAACTGTATAAACCGTAAAGTTTTACTTTTCAGATCATATCGATGAAAAAGTGTTCCATTCCTCATATTACTGACATTAGTAATTGTCCTGAAATAAGACTACACTTCTAAGCATAAGCATGCAAATTTTTTTTAATTCAGGGGAACAAGGGGACGATGCTTTTGGACACAGGCAACTTCGCCATTGACAAAATTAATAGTTTCAAACTTAAACTAAGGATGTAGCCACAGTACTATAGGTTCAGAAATCCCTTTTATTAAGGTAGATCGTTCAAGTTTCAACAAGCTCCTAAATAATAAAAATACAAACTTCTGTTCAATGTACAGCACAAAAACTTTTGGTCCTGCAGCTATGAATCAACACACTTTCAACCCACAAATATTTACTTATTTACACCAGCTGAGGATCTGGTCTACAGGAGTAGAAAGTCACACTTTCAAGAAAAAAAAATTATCCCAAATAAAATGTTCAAAAGAATGAGAGTCTTTCCTCCTTAAAAAGAGCAGCAGTGGTCAACTGAGGGGTAGAAAAACTTTTTTTTGTGTAGATTAAAAAAATGCTTTTATCAGTTAATATATATCAAGTGGCACTTAATCAGATTGAAAACCTTAGTTTAAAAAACCCCTAGTTATTCTATTAATTGTGCTGAATTTCTAAAGAATCTGTAGTGTTAAACTGCATTTCAGCTCTGTTTTGTAAGGTACTGGCACTTCATATATTATGCAGATAAAATGGAAAAATTCAGCTCCTCTGAAGTCCAATGTTTTCACTGGGAATCTTTTGCTGACTTCAGTGAACACTGAATCAGATCTCTGAATAAGAGTTTATTCCAGTTTAGTTTCATAAGCTGTTTCCTGCAGTTTGCATACAATCAAATTTGTTCACCCTACTTGGCCCAGAAAAACACTTTGAAGGCCAGCTACTGTATCTTGCATTCTTTTAGCAGTTAAGATGCTTGCCAGCCTCATTCTTCCAGACACAAAATATGCAAGCTTTCTTTCCAACATCTTTCACCATTACCATTCATGTCAGTGGCATATTTTTTATATTTATGCTTCAACTATTTGGGCACAGTTCATGAATCTTCATTTTAAGGCAATTTAATTATATTTAAAAAAACAAAACTGAATAATGGAATAATACATCTTGGTACACAAGTTAGAACTAGGCATTTGCAAACAAGAATGCTCATTCTCTGTTTCTTATATAAATGGATTTTATGAACATTTTTTACAAGGATCACTCACCAATTACTTCTATGCATTCAGTGTATTTCCCTGAAATGTACTTGCACAGGTCCTTCTTTTAGCTAAACATTTAAGACATTAGGCACTGAATACCAAAATAATTTACATACATTAAAAAAACTGAACCCGGGCAGAATGTTACTATATGAAACTTCCAAAACAGCCTAATATTACATATAAACATCATATACATCTTCAGTATTTAGTTATGCTTTCCATTACAGTTCACCTCAAATACTACAAATAATTGTAATTTAATTAAATGTTTGTTCAGATAAGAATGTTACACTTCAGAATTAAATTAAAAACTTAAAACCTGACTGGGTCATAATTTAAATTCAGAACTTTTATCTGCAAAGCATTTGGCAGCTCTCCTGACCATCTGTTATCAAGGCTGTGTGTAGATTTTTGTTTGGTGAAATACACAGGGCAGTGTAGGTCTGTAGTTTCACTGAAAGTAGCTCATCATTAGAGAGAAAGACCCTGACTGAATTCTATTAAGCACATTACAGAATGAAAAAAAAACCTAATTCTTGCTCTGTACAGCTAAGTGCAAAACAGAAGACAGGGACTAGATGAAAACAATGAGACAACTAGACCTAAAAAAAGATCCCAAGTTAGGTGACTGTGACCCCAAGCACTTTTAGAATATAGCAACAACGATTCCTCAGAATGTGTTCAAAGCCATCTTCAGAAAGTGCACTTTAATTATACTCATTCATAGCTGCTTGGCATAGTTAAAGACAGAAACCAATTGAAATCACCCACGTGTACCTATACAAACACATGCACCAACTATACATTTATCAAGAATGTCAAATTCCTTGTGGATACTAAGAATCCTTACATGTCAACTGTCTGAAACTGCACCTATGACCATTGTGCTACTAATCAGAAAAGGTCCACTAGTCCAAGAATATAAACTTTTTTAAAAAGTATAGAGCTTAAGATAAAGGAAAAAAGAAGGAATATATAAAAGTGTGTGTGTGTGTATATCCAGTTGTGAAAGCCGCTACTGTAGACTGGCAGATACCACTCCAGTTAACATTTATCTTCAGTTTGTATTTGGAATACAAAGATTAACACACGCACAAAAGGTTTTCATTTCTGATCTTCCTCCTTTAGGATATTGCACAGAATGTACATTCCATTTTTAACTCAGGTGCTACAGTAAAAGGTCTAACAGATACATTTAAAATGTATAAGAAATTAATTAGAAAAGGCCCAGTCCTGTCATATCTAAAGTTTTTTGAGAAATACTATTGAAAAAAAATAGGGCTTAGTTGGAGCAATAATAGTAACTTGAACTAACCAGTCAAACTGCAACTCTATCTTCAACTTCTAAAAACTATGCCTCCAGCCTAATCATACTTTTCCAAGCTGCCAATGAATTGCATTCCAACCTATTTTGTTACAAAGCTACAATTTAAGCATTATAAATCATGCAGCTGATGGAAGATAGATCTAGGGCTTTCTCTCCCTTCCCTGTGTTACAGCCCAGTTAGCTTTCCCTCCTGGATGAATCTACTCTGTAACAATCATTCATGGAGGGATACATTACAAGTGTTTGTGTTAAGAGTGCAATTGAGAATAGCTTTTAGCATCAGAAAGAGGCTGTCCAAAGAGAACACTCAAATATTGACAGCTACATACAATTAAGAATTTTCTTTACTTAGACCATTACATTTTGAATATCAGTTTAAAAATGCCAGACTCTCCAAGGCAATGATCAATAAATTAATAACACCAAGAACAGTGGGATGACTTTTTTTCAGATTCATTATCCGTACCAAATGTATACACATATCTTTATATTCCGTAAGAAGACCCCCCATTAATTTGAAACATCAGTTACAGCGATTAAAATTAACTGTTAGTTCCACCTAAAAAATATAGATTACTGAGGTTTGAATAGTAAAAGTGCATGGACATATCCAGACTTTGTTCAGTCAGCATAGGAATCAGTTGGGACATGTTTGCCTAACATGCATATGCTGAAGCTAAAGGGAGGTTGATTGCTAACTTAATTAGAGTACTCTCAATCCTACAATCACCCATCTTTGGAGTTGCATAATACAGAAATGAGTCTGTCAAACATTTGAAATAACCAGCATTACCCCACACGTAATGCCATCCAGGTTCATTCCAAATATAACCAAAAAGCAAGGTTGGATCACTGCTTTTCTACCTCTGCAGCTATTCACAGCATTAGACAATTCAAATGGTAACATTAACATTATCATGATCCCATCCCTTTAAGGACAACAAGTTAGTGAATAATCTCTTAATAATAAATAAACAGTTGATGGTTTTTTTGTGGGGCTGGGGGAGGGGTTTTTGTGTGCGTGGAGGCTCGTGGGGGTTTTGTGGTAATTTTGTTGTTCAGGGGGTTTTTTGTTGGGTTTTTTGGGTGGTTTTTTTGGGTTTGGTGGTTTTTTGTTTTTCGTTTGGGGTTGGTTTTTTTTGAGGGCGAGAGGGCTGGTGATTGGTGGTGGAAACTTCTGTTTGTTTGTTTGTTTTGTTTTTTAAATAAACTTTGATTTATCTTTCCTGGCCAAGGTTCAAATATTTCAGCTTTGTAGGGGAGCTGGATATTGACGGGACAGAATTCACATACATAGAATGTATGAGCCAAATGTTCTAGTAGTTCATTGTCCTGGAATATCCTAATAGTTGCTCAGTGTAAAAGCAAATCGCTGCAAAGTGTCTTCTGCCTGCTTGGTGCCATGTATCCAACCATTTTACTTAAAAATCAGCATGAAGGAAATTTTCATCAGATATCTTCTTCAGCCCTCGCTCGCATGTTCCACTGAGAGTTTATGTGGCAAATAGAAACTCGTGCCAGTCCTCAGCTTTAACAAGGCATTGTATCTCCCAATATCCACGTTACGAGTTATGAATGTTCATAATAACATAGTACTTCCTTATTTTAGTGGGCCATAAGCAGCAACTTAAAGCAAAATAGCTCTATACCCCTGCAGGCAGTCTTAATCAACATAAAATCTTTAATTGAAAAAAAAAAATAGATTCAGCAATACCCAATAAAAGTTTGTAACCAAAACACCTTGCCCAAACTCTAAACTTTCTTTATGCTTAAAGGGAAGCACTAATGTGGTGTTTTAAGTGAGGTTTCTTCCAATGCACTTCAACCTCACTCCCCCAAGTTATGTGCTCTAACTTGGTGAGCCCTGAATTGATCAGGCATTTGGACTAGATAATTGCCGTAGGTCCCTTTCAACTGAAATAGTATATTCTATTCTATTCTGAATTTCTGATAAAACCAGAAACTTTGAAAAATGAAAATTCTATGCAAAGCTGTACTTGTCATATAACACCAAAAAAAAAAAAAAAAATCCCAAAACAAAAAAAAGAACTTGAGGCCCATAAACACATCCTTGCAAAAATACACACACACAACTGCCCATAAATGAAATATAAAGTCCCTTTCACACTGTTTCTGACACCAGCTAAGAACGTGTTCCAGAGCTTCACAAGCATTATAATCTGCCCTTTTGAAAATACATTACAAGGTAGCTGGAATTTTTAGTCCCACTAATTCTAACAGCTCAGAGAGGGTTGAAACAATGAATATCCTCTAAGAAACATCAGTGCTACATAAATTAATTTGACTGTTTCTTTTCTTTTTTGTTTCTTTTTTTAAACAGCAGCTAATAGCCATGATCCACAGGTCTACACATACACATGAAGTGATGTTTGCATGGATCTTTTTATAGGAAAAGGTTGTTAAATATAAACATTTATCATACCAAATTATAAATACAACACATTAAATATTGGAGACATCAATCTTTGTATACATTACAATTTCAGGCTATTTATTTTACCCTAGCTACTGACTTTATGTGGCTTTCAGAGGAATGCCAAATGGCATACATTTCAGAAATCATGCCTTGAGGTTAAAAGGGATCAGATCACCTCTTTGTATTCAACATCAAAAGCAATAGATTGACTAGTGTGTTCATTTAATTTCACTTTTTTTCTAAAATTTCAAAGTTGCCTGCTCTATATTTCTGAATAAATCACATAATTTAATAAAGGTTTAATTCCACAATCCAAATCAAGACCAGCTTTGATTGTGTTCATAAAAGAGATAAATTACAAATCAGCTGTACCAGGTTCCAATCCACAAATAAGTAATACCAATTATAAACCACAAAAATCAAGACACTACTACTCTTTCACACACAAGTAAGCAATCTTAATACTCTTAGCAAGAACAATATTGTGACTGACCACTTTTGTTCATAAAAATGGAAGCCTCAGTCACCACGCCTGATTTCAATAAGGTCTTCTGTGGATAAAGCCCTCAGTCAAAGCTTCACACACCATCTAACATCAAAACACAACATTCCCAAGATTGGTGATTCTTTCACCCTACATTAGACGGCCTCTCTAGGACTCAAGACTAAAGCATAAACAGTGACTATATTACAGCTGCTAATCCAGCAATTTTGTGTTCAATCCCATCAGAAAACAAAACAAAACCAAACCAAAAACAACTCTCTCTCTCTTTCTCAATACTTCTTTATGTATTTATCAGAAGAAACACACCAAAACAAAAACTGACAATTCCCCTAGCAGGTCTGTTATATGAGAAGCTATTCGGCACTTCTCTGAACAGTCTCTGGTTCTGTGCAGGATAGCTTTCTCTTTCCAGATGGCATAACTGTCTGATAGAAGGCAGAAAGCCCAGCAGAGCTGAAGTAAGCATTATGTGATATAAATCATAAGATGTACAATACTTGCTTCAGGATACAACTAGGATGGCTTCAGGCCAGAAGCACAGAACCTCACTGAAGAAAAACTGAAAGAATCATTTGTATCTTTTGTAAAAATCTAAGGAAAGATTCATCCCAAATTAAAACACTTTTTTTTTATTTTGAGGCACTGTACACAGATCAGAATGCAATGACTGTTATGACACGAAGGAACAAACTGGATCTGATGTTACAAAATGAAAATTAGGAAATTAAGGAAACTTTAACAGATCTTCTGACACTGAAAGAGTACACTTAATTAATTTCAGGAGTGTCCAAACTTATAAATAAACAACAGCATGTTACAATTAGTATTGTGGCTACCTGTGACACAGTAGTTCTCTGAATTAATTCAAACCAGTTCCAAAGAATTTTAGCTGATCACTCCAGACTCCAAAACAGGTTATATTTACATAGGAGATCAAGTGTTATCCTGTAATAAAGGTCCTAAAAGAAAGACAGCAACTTGAAAGCAAACGGTTAAAGAGTTTGTTAGCAAATAGGATTAAACATGGTGAAAGATGTTTCCCAGCCTTGGCATCCAGCAGGGAGCCCGACTGGTGCCTGGATAAGCAGTGGAAAGCCTTGTACACAGACCTTGATATCTCCCCAGTAAAGTCGTATTTAAGTGAAGGACACTGATAGAGATTCTCAAAAAAAGTGTGCTGGAGAAAGGGGGGGTTAGGCATAAAACACAGCACGGGCTTTGAGAACAGAAAGTCCTCTCCCAGATTTACATTTTTCAAACACCATTGACGTATGTGAAAGAAAACACAGACAATAAATTCTCATTCTCGGCCCACATTTCAAGCCATCACTTTAATTATTCCTATCAGTCCTGTTGTCCATTGCACTCCCATTTCTACCTCCCCCAACATGGGAATGATACTTCCAGCAGTTTTACAAAGCAGTGCTTTTGGTGCACCCAATCTGCAGGTGCAGCAAAGACCTTGGCAAGGGGCAAACCGATTATCACTTATGAAAACAGTTACACAGTATTGTTCATACTACTTCAAGGTCTTGAGCAGAGCATAAATTCTCATGAAAACGAAGTTATTGCAATTCAAGCATCAGACAGCTAACCAGGTAAGTCTTACTGCTTTTTGTAGAGTTCATTTTACAGTATTTTGTGCTCTATGAATTTCTATTGTCTCTCTCATGCATTTTTTCAGTAATTCAAATAGGTATTTTTGCAGCTCTTAAAAAGGCCTCAAATATTGTGCAGTAGTGCAATATAATGGAAACAGGTTATTATTACTGACTTGTAATTCATCTTCAGGTCAATTCTACAGAATTCTACTCTTCATTTTTTCTAGCTCTGCTTTTATGTATTTCAAGAAACGAGGCTGCACTGATGAATTTTTAACATACTAAATACTGTTAACTCTGTGGAATCTTAAGCATTAACGTTGGTGGTCTCATATTTTAACTTCTATTTTAGCCTGCACTAGTTTTTAACAGCCTTATAGTTCAAAAGAAAAGGCACTGTGTAAAGAAAATAATTTATTTTTATTCTCCTTAATTTATACATTTATATTCCAGGTTTTCTCTTGCCACAAGCAGAGTTGATCTTGACCTGGCTCGTCGTTCCTTTTTCCTATGCATATACTTCTTTGAGAACTGAATCTAAAGAGGCATAGGGCATGGGAAAATGGGGCGACTGAGGTACTTCACCATTTACTTCAAACAGCATTGCCAAGGTGACTGTAGAAATGTATAGAGAAAATAGATGTATGCAGAAATTAAAGGTTAGTTTATTAAACTCTCACTTAACCATCAAAAAATTGAATAAAAAGATACTGGTATTATTTACTCTAATATAATGGTTGAATGTTGGTTTCATCCTAAAAACCTGATTTACCACAAGAATATTATTTTAGGCATTTATCCAACTACAGTATTTAATACACTGCTTCATTTAATATTCCATCTAAAATAATATGCATTGCTAAGAAGCTACTTCTGCAGTTCATATTCACATAAACTTCCAAATAAAAATAACTGGAATGTAGTCAAGCAGACTGCAAAAATGTAACTCTCTGGACCTAGCTCACAGTTGCCAGGAGTCAGTCTTCACTGAATTCAGTTAGTGCTGATTCAGGTGTATAAGGCCCAGTCATGCAAGTACTACCCAAGTGGGCTGTCTCCAATGTACTACTTAGTCACAGGACTTAATTTTTAAGATCCTAAATACCTTTTACACGATGGCTGCATGTGTGGAATTATAAATTCTTCTCTTGTACAAATCAGACATTTAACAGTAAATCAAATAATGAACATGCTAATTTTTTTTCTTCTTTCATCCACAGGTATCTTGGAAGTGGAAGCATAGAAGTTCACTTAGCTTTTTTGATTGAGTAGAAAAATGTAGTAGAAAAATTGTCATTAAACACATCTTTTACATTTCTGATCAATTACTTAGTCTGAATAGCAATGGGAAAAAATTACTATTATGAAACAATTTGCACATACTGCATATCAAATAAAAACCTAATGTTTCAGTCACAGATCAAAAGTTTGCATTAGCCTGCGTCACAAACTCTAACAAGTCTTGAAACCTGTGTGTTTAGAAAAAGCAAAACTAGGTGCATTACAAGTCATATTACTCAGTGGTTGTTGTTATGCCGTTACTGTTTCATTTGTCTGTAACATAATGGTGTTAGAGGACTATTCTGTTTAGATGTCACATTTTTCATAAAATAAAAGGCAATAAAAAATTGCATCCACAACTGTATCTTATTAAAGCTTGCGGTAAAGGGGATGGAAGTACATAAACAGCACATTACTCAACTCACTTGTGAGAGAACGGAAGGATTTCTTGAACATAAAAAAAAACCTAAATCTAGGAACTGTCACTGAAACCAAGAGAAACCTCCAGAATCACTGTACATAAAGGTGGAAAAAAGTCATACAAAACAAACAAAAATATAAATAGAGATAAACCCCCATATAACTTACATTTTCTCAAAATCCACAGATATTTCATGTTAATATAAAATTTAAAAATGTAACTGTACCCAAAAAAGTATATTTTACCTTTAATACATCTGTTGTATAATTTGGCCTATAACAAGTCCCAGAGCTCCATGCAACAAGACTACAGCCAACACTTTCTTCTTTTTCTTTTTCTTTCTTTTTTTCTTTTCTTTTTTTCCCTTCTTTTTTCTTTTTATTTTTTTTCTTAAGATACAGAGTACACATTTTAAATTAAAACAAAATAGGAAAAATAATGTCATTTCAATTATTACGAAAAAGAGAAGAAAACAAAGTGTTTTCAGGTTAGAGTGGGATTATGGGGAATCAATCACGGAAATAATTTCAGCTCATTTCATTTACAAAGGCTGGGGGCAGGGGGTATATATGAACTGATAAACAAGCACCTCATTGATTTACTTTATGTTTTTTGGGGGTTTTTTAATGTTTTTAAAATCCTTTGGGGAGAGTGAAGCTAAATCTCACTCTTAAGTACCACTGGTTACTGATCCTAGCTTCCATCACTAAATTCAAAACTTGACAAATCATAACATAACTCTCTAAATGTTCTCGAATTCCACATTTTTGTATCAACTCCAAGACACCAATCTTTGTAAGCATCTATAAAGTGATGAAACAACAGGACATACAAAAGATAAAACTCAGGACAGATACTAGGAGCAAAGCTAGCAAATTTGGAGCAGGGGTGGGACGATGGGATACTGAAGCACAGATTACTTAAAGGCTTTTCCACCTCCATCCAGTTTGTGTTTAATCTCTCAGACACAAAGCACAATCCTATGCTTAAACACCTTCCTGAGAAGGCTGTAGAGTGAGTAAAAACTATGATTAAAGTGCAGGTGGCTAGACCTTTTCCCTTTTAATTTGTGATACAGTGTTAAGATTCAAACTAATTATCATTCCTAGAATGATAAATAAAAATAATTATTTTAAGTGGAAGCTGTAAAGCTGGGAAGCAATGACAGCAGGATTCCATTCTGCAAGGCTTAAACAGAAAGGCAGAATCCTAGCTATAAATATCCTTTTCACCTCCTGAAAACATCAGGTTAAGTTGAACTGACAAAACAGTACAATGAGAATAACATACAGAACAGGAACATCTGGTAAACACACATGAAAAAAAATAATTCAGGTAATACCTGAATATTTGGGGGGGGTTTTCTAAATGCTCTAAGGCACCCCAAAGAACAAATATATTTACCTAAATAAAACTTATACTGAAAAAATATATTTATTGTATATTAATGCAGTGAATATTATGAAACTAATTCACTATCTCCAAAACAAAAAGCACAGTACCAGGAGAAGTAGGAAATAAATTAGCTTAATCTAATTTCAAATGCGTACACTTAAAAATTTCTGGCCAACTAAAATTTCCTATTTGTCATGGTGTTGCACTCATGTACAACTTAAAAGCAGTGAAATGGATAGGAGGGAGGACATATCAGGCCCCTTCTTCCTGCCCTGATAGTCTCTTCCTGAATTTGTATTGACTATGGCAGTTTTCAAACCCTTCCATATGTGACTTAGTAACGCAGCAGTTAAAAACAAACAACAACAAAAAACCCACAAAACAAACAAAAAACATAAAAAAAAAAATCAAACCCACATTTTTCTGTTACGTTAGTGGGTTACACATGAATCAGACATCCTCTAATAGAGGAATCCAAAAACTGTCAGTCCTAGCAAAAGTTAAGTGTGCAACCAGAATCTGAAAAGGTAAGTTTTAATTACTTCTGAAACATTTTAATACATCAAAAACAATCCAACAAGAGCCCTCTCAGAAGTCTGGCTAAATTAAGTTCATTGCAAAGTTTTTCATTATCACTGCATGTAGTAGTCTTACAAGACACAGGGAACAATGTCTTTTTTCAGAAATTATGAGCTCCTATTTGGTAACAATGTGCATTACATGACCAGTATCCTGCAGTTCCCTTGACTCCTTATTCCTACTTTTACCTCACTGTATCTGTGCTTTAAACTACATCAGAGAACCAACCTGCCTAAGCAGACAAAAAATTCTATTTCCAACCTCCCCCAATGGAATTAGTTGTCTGATCCAATTCATTTTGTACCTGCAAAACCAGCTGCATCAATATAATGAAGGAAGAGAAGCAGAAGTTGCTTATGTTACAAGGACACTTAGCAACATATTTGGAATGGCAGTTTGAGGAAAGAGAGAGGGTTGATGTTTTCTCTGTCCTTGCTTTCTCTAACACACAAATACCCATGACAAATTTGCCCTAGAAAAGAGCCAAGACCTAGCTAGAGGGGAATATGTTCATCTCCACCTTGTTCAAAAACTCACTGATGTGTAAATTTAATTCATCTGTAACACTACCTGTCACCACTGGCATAAGTGACAGTGGGAAAGCAATAAGGAATCATGGTCTGTACATCCAAATAAAGCATTTTACTACAAAAACCAACACAGTTAGCAGCAATATACTATACCATGAACATTTAGATTCATTTTTAACTGAAACTAAAGCTAAGTCTTCAAATTCATGTTCCAGCATGTACATAGAACATTTTTTTCCTTTTTTACTTTCTTTTGAAGATGTCAAGAGGTCAGTTTCATTACTACATATAAACAAGAAAAGTACAGTTCTATATGAAGAACTGAGCAGACTAAATAGCTTCCTGAAAATGGAAAGGAACTGTACCTCATACTTCAGATCAAAGACATCCAAAAAGAGGAAAAATATTTCGTTTAGGGCTTTTTTTAAAACAAAAACAAAAACACCAACAAACCCAACCCCACCAAACCAATTTATGATACTTTTCTTTGTTAACTTTTTTTCACTAAAGAACTGCAGTTTAATGGTAATTTAC
>VZRW01008746.1:299404-341056 GCA_013398125.1 Aegotheles bennettii
GGTCGGCCGCGGCAGCCCCCGTCGGGGCTCGGCTCTGACCAGGAGGGGCCTTCTCCCGAGCGAGGTGGGGGCACGGGGAGGTGGCACGCAGCAGATGTGGGGCCTGACCCCGTGGGGCTTGGTCTCCGCCAAGGGGAGTTCAGCCTGGCTCATGGCGGAGAGGGGCTGGGAGACCGCCGGCCTCGGCCTGCTCTTTTATGGGTACTCCTGTCCCGGGCGGGCTCGTTTGCAAGTGTGAACCCACATCAAAGTGGGAATCGAGCAGAGATAACAACTGCCATAGAGGAGGAAAGTTCACACGTCTGGCAAATGTCTACAACCCCTGGCTCCAGCGTGTCTGGGGGGCCGGGGGACCCCCTTGAAGTGCAAACCTGCCCCTCTCCCCCGGAGGGCAGGGCACGGGCAGGCCTAGCCCCGCAAAGGGGCGTTTAAAGATACCGACGGTGCCGATAACAACGCGGTTACCCACTCCCTTTCCAGCCGCGGGATCCCGCGTTGCGCAGGTGTCCAAAACCAGGAACGAGGGGTGGGGATAACGTATCGCCGCCAGGGCCTACCAGCCCCGCCGTCGGGCGCTTCACCTCGGGGAGCTGTGGACATCGGCTTCCCTGGGAAAAGCTGTGGGGGACCTCTAGCAAGAAGTCCCTATCCCCAAGGCTGAGCCCTCACCCCGCGGACCACGGCCAGGCTGTGGGGTGAGCAGCGCCGCGGACCCTCTCAGCTTGAACTTGGCGCCGTCTGTCTAGCCAGAAAACGCTACCGGCCTCCTGAATTGCTGAGCCATCAGAGCGCTAAGTGAGCATCGAAGCTCGCACCTCATCAACTTCAAACTATGCCCAATCCACACGTCTCTTCCCGAGAAGGACGATGCCCTTGTAATGCACGGAGGATACCAAGACACCCCCCCAGCAAAGCTTGGTCGAGGAAAGGCCGGCTGGGAAAGGGGACATCCCGGCAGCTCAGTCCGTCTCCGGGTTCTTCTGGTCTCCAGCTTACATCCAGCTTTCAGCCACCCCAGTGAAAAAGATCGCACCGACCACGACCCCACGGGCAGTGGTGGTACTTGAATAACACACATTCTAACCCTCGATGCTTCCTAAAGATCAGGGGAAGGGATCGCCATTCCTGTAAATGATAAATGCACCAACAGGATCTCAATTTCCACAGGACCCGGGTCTAACGGTGGAGAGGGAGCCTGTTTCTTTCCAAGAACAGAGCAATAATCTCGGTTCCTGCAGATAAGAGTACGTACAACGGTTCTTTTTCTCTAAAGTAATAATACAGTTTAAACATAAATCAAACACCCCAATGAAAACAACTCCCCTTGAAACTCTCCGATTTCTAATGAGAGGCTAGGGAAGAAAATTATATTCGTGCTACCCATTTTCATTGTTTCAAGCGTTCCCATAGCTCAGTGGCCACAGAAGTGGACAGTGGGTTATCAACCTGTGTCCCCCCAAGAGCCCCACCGGTTTATGCCGGCTCTGGTCCCAGGGGAACGATAAAGTCCAGGCACTAGAGCAGTGCTCTTACCAAGCCCACAGCACCCAGAAGCTGTATTCCTCCTGGAGCTTTTCTGGCAACACCAGCCCCTAAGGGCAGGGGTGGGAGAGGCTGTACTCGCCACAGCACAGCCCTGATAGAGAGATAGGCCTGCTCCTTGGAGAGGCTCAGTTACCACTGGCACAAGACTCATTTTGGCTGGTATGCACGAGCCGGTGTAAAAGCCCAAGCATTTAAACACCGACCTGGAGACCAGACTCCCTCCCTGGGTCAGAAACACATACCCGCGAGTGCCAATGACCCAACCAAAGTAACAGGGGGGGGTTTTAAACCTCACAGCATTTCCTAGACTCATTTCAATCAAACAGGGGCAGCTGACTCACTGCTGCCCAAAAGAGCTAAGTGCCTGCACATTAATTTTAAGAACTTCCGGATTTAATAACTATTTCTGAACTATCCACTTGTCCCTCTTTTTCTGGAGCAAAGGCACCACCATACTCACTGCCTCCATCTTATTTCTGAATAACTTCATGTGCAAACAAATCTACATAGAGAAACTCAGGCTCCACCATGTATAAATTCATCCACAGCAAGTTGTTCATTGCAATGCATTGCATACCATCCACAGAGCCTGACTGCCTTGCCAGAACCGAGTTTGGAGGTAGTACTTGAAAACCACTGAGATTCAGGAGCTCCCAAGATGAGCACACACTGGCCCATCAAGCAGTGTGCTCCCCCGCCAAGGGGGACCTCCACACAAGTTCTCCAAAAAATGAAATCTATGCCAAGCCACGTAGCCCTAGGTTCCCTGTGCCCTGCAGTCCCCCCATCTGGGCACACAGTGACACCCAGGGACTACCATCTAGGGAGAGACACTTCATCCCTACTGACAAAATTAAATCAGGCATGAGATGACCACTCAGTGCTGTGCCCAAACTGACCAGCACATGCATTTGCATTTATACAATACGTGTCTTATCAAAGAAAACTATTAGTATCCCTGATAGCTGCTGTCATTTCCACTGTTGTTTGACTGAGGATGCAGGGAAGTAGCTGACCTGTCCCACCGTTTGATGAAAGACAATGAAAACTGACTTCCCCCNATATAACCCAATCTGCATTGCCAATTGAATAAGATGTTTATACCAAACCCTAGGATCCCCTCCCCGGATGAACATAGCTGCATCTGTGGACCACAAAACCCTGGAACAGATGGGGAAGGGCTGGGAGGTGTTATGTGGCTGTTGTAACTCCCATCAAAAAGAGGTGGCAGCTTGAGAAACTTGAAAACTTTCATGACCCTGGATACAGGCTCTGCAGCTGCAGTTAAATCCTCTCCTCACCTTGCAGAAATACGGTGCTTAAAGGAGACAGAAATTTACTTTCACTCAATTCTTTTGTATCACTTGAAACTTTTGCATCATTCGACATATATAACCCTATTAAAAATTAAATCTAAGTGTTTAAGAAATTGATGTGTTTTCATGTAGAATTCTGTATACCCAGAACTTAGGGATACTGTAGCACCTTGGAAAATGCATGCATTTTTCTTGCATGATTTTTATTAAGAATATAGTGAACCCAATTCTCCAAATCATATTTCAAAATATTTATCGTTCTGCATCTGCACGTAAGCCTTACAAACATAAGAAACATGGTTGCTTCAAGAAATTTAATGATGACTTATGTGCACTTGTAACTCAGTACAATACCCTGAATTTTATGTTTAATGCCAGGATGTGAGAATTTCAGCTAAGGTCATCAGAAAGAACTGCTTTTTTCATGTGAGCTCTACAAGACTTCTAGGGACAAATGGTAGATGTATCTCACTGGTACACAACGGGAATATTTCTTCTGGGGCTTTGTGCGTGCACACAAAGTGTAAGCCCATGAGAACAGGCAAAACTATAGTAGCTCTGCATGCAAGAAGAGATTGTTGTGAGGAAGGTTCAGCCCATTTTCTAGGCTGCAATGTTTCCTGCACCAGTTACTAGAAGCCCACCCTTTAGTAGAGGACTACAAGTACTTTAGCTTCAGGAAGCTGGTGTACCAAGTCCTTCAACATCCCACCTGGTTTTGTGTGACAGCATAAGAAATGGTCACAAATTGGAAAACAGAAGAATAATCCTTCTTAAAAATAGTTTCTAGCATAGCTGGGTAAATCTTCAGGCTCCAAACTTTCCTTCTGCTAGCCATGTTTGTAAGAAGTAGTCCATGAAGAAATGGTATACTGAGCAATCTGTCATAGCATTCATCATAGATTAAGAGCGGCTGCATGAGGTCACCAGACCAGGGACCTGCTGGGCTACCTATTTACTGACTCCATCATAGACAGATCTCATCTGTCTGTTTGAAAAGTACAGAGATTTCAAAGTCTTCTTGACAAAACTGGAGAAGTGGCAAGGATGGAGGATGCAGTAAGAACAACTGCAATGCCACCCTAATCCCCCCCCCCCCGGGGAGGGGCACACCAACAACCCCCAAAACCCCACTACGTTTAGCTTCACAAACAGGCAGCAGGGTTTTTTTTGGAGAGAGAGAGCCTGTGGCAGCCCTTCAGAAGTAAGTAAACTGTCTTACTGGAAAGAATGAAGTTAACATTGCAGGAAGTTCAGGCCAGATATATGGGGCCATACAAGAAACCAGGGCTGTATCCAGCGGCGAGGGCCGAGACCCGCTGCCCATGCCGGGCTGCGGAGGCGGCCGCTGATCACTGTTTGTACCCTCCACTGCTCCCCTTTGGAAATGCTAACTAGGTTATTCAGCGCCTCCTTTGATGTCCTGATAGGTGCTATTAGATAGTCAATTAGGCATCAACGAGATCGATTGTTTCGGGATAGACGCTTTTCTGTTTGAAGTACCCGTGAACACTAACAGGGCCATCACCCGGTCGCTCCTTTGCCCACGGGAACAATGCGGGCTAACACACCATAAATAACAAATGCTACTGACTCACTCGGTAGCGCTGCACCCTCTTCCCTCCTGGCTCACACGCTACAAACTCAGATATTCCTATTCAGCAACTGCGGGAGCAAACAGGCGCTTTGCATTAAAAACGATTTATCGAGGAAATCTCATCCAGTTCTTTGCGCAACTAATGAACAAAGCGCCTAGATAAGTTAAGGACAAGTTAGCTCGAAACAAAATAGTACTTGAATTCCCATGCACGTCCCCGCCACGTTGCCTGAGGACTTGTGACACCTCCACAGTTGTTCAGAAGTGCTCTGGCAGAATAACTAAGCAGTAAAACAAGAATTAAAGCACTTAACCTACCCGAATACCAAAGAGCTGCCGGGATTAGTTCACTACTAAATATCATGAGAAGGTCGAGGCCTGGGAGTTTCAGAGGCAGTTATAAAGGAAAAGTAGTAAACTCTGCACAAGGAATAAGCGGAGACCAAGAGATCTCTCCTCTTTCTTCACGTCTCCGTTTCGGTGGGATTTATCAAGTTAATTGTCATTTAATTGCGTATCAAAGAAAGAGATAATGGGCAGCAATTAGATGTAATGGCCTGCCAGCGCGAGATCTCTCCCGATTAGCACACAACGCCGAATAACTTCACCTGGTTTGTAAAGAGTTCCCTGGAGTGGCTCCACCGTGTCTGGGAGCTGCAGGGGGGGATACCCCGACCCTATTCCCAGTGCCCTGTTGGCTGCTCTCACCAAATTGGGACAGGCGTTAACGAGCGCGGGCTGCAGACTGCTCCCTGCCATTACCGCCGTGCTAATTCAATCATGTTTCTCCCCCTCCGCGCACACACTGCAGGGGAGAGAGGCTTTGAAGTTAGTGCTCTGGCAATTCTCCCCTCCCACCCCCTTTTCCTCCCCGGGGAGCCCAGTTTCCAGACTCCTCCTCGAGAGCCGCCAGGCCGGGAACGCCAGCAGTTTCACCGCACAAGCATTAAACTTCTCCTCCCCAGCTAATCGGCTCAGCTTTTCCGTTTGTAGCTGACTTGCAGACAATGCTTTGTCTTGCCGGAGAGCATTCCGGTACTGATGGTTATTGTGATGCTGTTAAAGACACAAAGGGGAGTGCTAGAAACGAAGGGGGCTCTGAGCCGCGCCGGGGGAGAGCCCGGGAGGTTATCTGCAGGGCTGCTGATCAGAGAGGCGGCCGATGCCAGCCCCGGGGCCAGAGCAGGATGGCTTTGCTCTCCGGCGAGGGACTACCAGCGAGCAGAGGTCCTGCGTTGGCTCTAATGCACCTTTATTGTTGTCGGGGGTAAAACACAGGGGATGAAAAATTCAAATGAGCAGGACTAAAACGTGAAGGGGTGTCTGTGTGTCTTGCAGCCACGTTTTAATAACAGGATTCGACAGCTTTTAGCAAAAACGAAACTATTTCTGTTTTCTAGACTGTTTTCAGTATGTTTTCATACTGTTTTCTAGACCGCTGGAGTGTAATAGTTACTTTCTAGAGAAAGCTGATTTTTGCAGGTAAAAGAGGAATTATCATGTAGGCATTCGGAGGAACCTGCTGCCATTAAGGACTCAGCCAAGGCAGCATCACCTCTCGCGTTCAGTTAAGCAGTTGTCGGACAACGGGACGATATTTGCAAGCTAGTGCCGCCTGAACCCTGTCAAGACATTTCGTGTGCTTGTTGAGTATACATGTGGCCAAGGAGTCATTATGTTAAGTGATCATTAGCACCTTTTCGAACAGAGACCGGCTTCTCCCTCACCAGCCAGTCTGCAGCTCGCCCCCCAAACCCAGGACACCCCGTTAGCCCCGCTCACCAGCCCACGCCCCTGCCACGGAACCCGCCTGCCTTAGCACGACTACAGCGAGCCGCATACACGCACCCCACCCGCAAAACCTCCGTCTCCGAGATGGCTCCCGTGGCCGGTGCCGCTCGGCCTCGCAGCCCGGCTCAGTCCCGGCGTAGTCCCCACAGCGCCGGTGGGTTTAAATCGTGGCAACGCCACAAATTGTCCCGGAAACCCCCATTGCTTCTGGCTCGCTCTAGGCCTTTGCACGGCGGGGGAACTTCTCCTCCCACCCCTCCGAGCTCCGCCGGCCCCCAGCCGAGCCGCGCTGGGGTGCGGGCAGGTGCAGCGTCAGACCGGCTCCGAGCTGCCCTCCCTCCCCTCCCCTCGCCCGGCCCGGCACGACCCGGCACAGCGCCATTTAGGGTTTACCAGCACGGCGGACGAGCGGGTAGGTCCAGGGCAGACACCCCGGCAGAGCTCAGCCAGAACTGCCCCCGGGACACAGCTCACCCGGGACATTTGGAAATCCCGATAAGGTGTGCTCCGGCCCCTCCCTTATTGTCCCCTGTCCCCGCATAAGCCCTGTCCCCGCGGAAGCAGCTCCGCTCCAGGAGCGGGAGCATTTTGTTCTCCCTCTCTGCCCGAGCCCTTTCAGCTCTCTCGCTTCCGCCGCGCCCAGCTGCGGTGGTGCCCGTCCCCCTTTCCCCTCTCCCATTTGCTCCGGGTTTGGGGGGCTCCCGTAACGCTGCGGGCAGCCCCGGAACCCGTCGGTCCCCTCGGAGGGTGCTGCTCCCCCCAGCCCCGGTACCGCCAGCTCTGTCTTCTAACAGCAGGAAGGGCTGTTACGATTTCTTTTGTACAGGGTAAGAAAGGCGTTTTGAGGAGAGGTGGGGTCCTCCTCTGTGGCCATACAAGATTACAAGGTGATCACCTAACCCTTCTACCACTATTGCCTTGAAAACGGGATAGTCAAATCGAGTCTCACGCTGAAGATTTTTTTTTTTCAGCTAAATTGTGTATTTATTGACCTTGGCTGGCTTGCTATTTTAGAAATATCACAGCTTTAGAGCAGAGAAAATATTCACCATTTGCAGAACTCTTTCTGGAAACATCCCAGTTCCCTAATGACATTTGAAAGAGTCAGAGAGAATTGCAGATTTATTTATTTTTTTCCTTCGAATCAATATAACAATTTAATACCTGACTTGGAGAAATAAGCCTCCACTCCTTGGGAATTTTTACTTCCTGTCAACAAATTTCCTTAATCCCAAACTGTATCAATTTCTCAAAGAAATCTCAGCAAGATTGATAGCACCTGAGCCCTTATTCTGAAACTCTTGCATTAGAACCACATTAATTGTGCAATTGCAATCAAATCTCAGATCTCAAAAGGCTAGAAATATACGGCAAGGATTACAAAATAATTAAGGAGAGCTCCAAATGTGACAGCCAGTCAGAAAACCAAAGGCCACAGCCTTCAGTGGCACAAAATGTTGCTTTTTACCAGGCAAGTGTACTCGAGTGATAGTATGGAAGAGAAAATAGGTGCGTTCAAGGATGAGTGACAGAGAACCTTCAGACCATTCATTATATGAGCCCAGATTACAAATGTGCCGGAAGTCTTCTAATAACCCTAGAGATCAACTCTAAAGCGATGGAAATGTTTATTGCTCTTCTCATGTTAGTTAACAATTGACTTTCAAAGATTTATGGCAACTTACGTCAGTCCAGGATCATTACTCAGAGCCCTTTCTCTAGCCTGAAATCAGGCCATTTTGATCTAAAGCTTTCTAGAGCATTATTCAAATAAAAAAAGTGCATAGCAGAACAGTAACAAACTTTACTGCCATTTAGGCAGCTATTCCAGCTTTGGAATGGTGCCTTTCTTTAGATAATCACTCCTTGTGGAAGGAACTAACAGGAAAGCTGGAAAAAGTTTAGGTTTATTAAAAGATTCCATCTATATTGGCATTTGTCCCACTGTGCTTTTATTTTACACGGTTACCTATAAAAGCAGAGGCCTTAAGTCCAGGATCCAGATTGTCCAGTGTGCCTCTGTAAAATATTTTGCTCAGTGCTGCATCGTAACTTCACCAGGCAGTTACAGGCAAGGGCAGCCCAGATAGCTCTCAGTAGTGCAAATCCTCCTTAGTCATAGTTCGTATCAGAGGGTCAGACACCCAACAGGAAAGCTGTGGGATCCCTGCACCCTACAAAGTAGGGTGCCGCCCAAAAGCCCACAGGCTGTGCTCTGCAGGCACTGCTGAGGTCCAGGGTGGGTGCCGGCAGCGCCGCCAAGGTGAAGCCCCCAGAGGCAGCCCCTTGCCGGGGCAGAGGTGCTGGCCGGGCCACGTATGTGAGCGGCAAGGGCACAACGCCGCTCTGAGGTCCGTAAGGGAGAGGGGGGCTGCAGAAAGGCTCCGTCCTCAGCTCCTGCAGCTGCCGCTTGAGCTTCATCCGGCGGTTCTGAAACCAGGTCTTGATCTGGAGGGAAGGAGGAGAGGTGAGCTCCTAGCGGCACCGAGCCCATGCCCTGGCCATGCCCAAGCCATGGCCCACGCTCCCCCCATGCTCCCCCTGTGCCCCGCGCTCACCTGCACCTCGGAGAGCCGCATCCTGCCCGCCAGCTTGCGGCGCTCGGCCGCCCCCAGGTACTGCTGCCGCTGGAAGGAGCTCTCCAGGGTGCTGAGCTGCTCGGCGCTGAAGGCCGTGCGCAGCCGCCGCCCGCCCCTGCCGCCGGTCTCCTCGGGGCCCGAGCTCTCGGGACTCCCCTCCGGCGGGGGCTGCGCCGCTCCCCACGGCCGCCAGCCTGCTCCTGGGGACAAGGGAGAGGGACAAATGGCTCAGCCAGGCCCGGGAACCGCGGGGGTGCCCGTCCGCCTCCTTCGCCTCCGGGCAGCCACTGCACAGTTGGTCCTTATGGGGACCCTGGGGTGGCACAGGGCCCGCCCGCCCTCCTGCTCCCCGCGCCGGAGCACCAGGATGCCGGGACGGCCGGGGAGACCGCGGTTACCTGCAACGGGGGATGTCGCCAAGCGTTCCCTGCTCCTGCCGCCTCTCCCGGCCCGCGGGCCGGGGGACTGCTCCTTGTTTCGCTCGCTAAAGCCGGGGCTGGAGCCGGGACAGTGGTCAGCGGAGGATGCTCGATGCGAGGAGCCCTCAGTGGGGCTCTTGAGGGCCTGGCTGCTCTGGGACAGCCACTCCACAGAGAAAGGGGCCTTGGTCATCCTGCCTTGTTTCGGAGATGCCGGGAAGGAGGGTGTCGGGGAGTACGGATCCTCCTTTATACCGCAAGTCCCGGAGGAAAACGTTGTTTGTGTAAATACACATCAAAGGGCCAGATAAGTATCATCTAATTGCCATCAGTCCTCCCTCCCAACAAAAGATACCGTTCACACATTGCCACAGCTCGCGGAGGCTCGGCTCCGCCGAGTCTGCCCCTGGAGGAGTTCACTCCGCCGTCAGTGATTTACAGCTCTTGTTACATCCTATCCCGATGCAAATGGCATTTATAGAGCTGAGCGGCCTCAAACGGCGCTGGGGAATGCACCCCCGGGGGCGCGCATGGGGTCCAGCAACCCCGGACGCTGCTGCTGCTGCTCCCGATTCCCTTTGCACTACAGTTGTCTTGTTTCGTTCATTTTCAAGTATAAAATCCACTGTCTAAAGGGATCTTCTCAAGCCTGCTCCTCTCTGGGCTTAGCACTGTGTTCCCCAGAGAGCTCAAGGAAGTCAAGTGGATAAACTCTCCCATTGCATTCTCCTGGGACTGCAATTGGGATTGCATTCTCCTGGGTTATAAACACCAGACATAGAGTGAGGGATTTGAAGGAGGAGGTTGTGAAATAGAAAAGGTAAAGGTCAAGACTGTTGGGTTGTACAAATTGACTGGCTGCTGACTGCTTATATAAAGTATGTTTTCTGGACTAAAGAATCAGAAAAAGACAAGTATTGCCTTAGAGTTAACATTCTGCTGAGGTTACAGAATTCATGTCGTATCTTCTCTCCCATATCTCTTGCAGCTGTTCAGGTCACACAGGTTTCTCTATCTTACTCTCTCTTTCTTCCCTCTTATTACCCTACGCATGTCTTTCAGAACTGTTCCCATACATCTTTGGGTTTTGCATGCACCAGGGACACTTGGCTGCTGCAGTAATGCATCTGCAGTATATTGACAAAAGGTTCCTGGTGCTTTACTGGCAGTTTTTCTCCACAGCGTAACCATGAATTTCCTTCCCTCACCATCCCCCTCTCCTGTACAAGAACAGAGACTACTGCACCATTGATAACTCCTATCACACCCCTGCTTGGAATCAGTCTGCCTCCAGAAATCACAACTGCACATTTGATTTGTCTGTCCTTGCTCCTGCTTTCTGCTTTACACTCGCCTCTCCCACCTGCATACAAACCCAGTGCTCTATTGTCCATGTACCCTGTGGCTTGCTTTGTTATTCTGCCACTCTGGCTAAATTTCTCAGCATTCACTTTCTCTGCAATGACAGTTACTGTAACCATGTTTCTGTCTATTTCTTACACTGTCAGTGAGGCAGAGGCTTGAAAACTGAACCCCTCCTACTTAGTTTATGTCCAAATCTTTCAATGTATTCAATTTTAATCTTATAAAGATATATCTCTTTATATTAGTCCAGTAAAAAGTCTCATTCAATACCTCTTCATCTCTTTTCCTAAAACAAACATTTCAACTTTCTGTCTGCTCAGAATATGGTTGCTATATCCACCCACCACAAAATCCTACCATTTTCTGCTTACTAGAAAATGTTTAATTGATCCATGTTCAAGTTTGACTTGTGAACCCCTTCTAAGCTCTGTCTCTCCTTGCCTGCTTAGTCTCATGGCATAGTTGAGTCCTCATCTGCTCTACCAGTGATGCCACTGTTCAAGAGATTGTCTCTAGCCAACAAAACCACAAACACTATTGTCATCTTTATTTAAAGGTGCCTAATAGCTGATTTAGAACCATGAGACATGACCAGAGTCCTCCTGGAGCCCTTTGTTTCTGGCCTGCTTAGATAGAGACCAATAGTGCAGCCTGCACTGCAGTAATAGCCTTAGCCCACTAAATGAGCTTCCTAGAGGAAACTAAGGGAACTGGTGTGAAAATGTCTAAACAAACGTTAAAGCATTAACACCTTCTGTACATCTGTTACCTACCTCGAGAAGTCCACAAACATCTACAGCATGGACAAAGCCCTGCAGGACATATATATTTGGGTTTTTTTCACTGTATGAAAATGTTTGATATTGATTTTTGAAATTGATTGTTTTGATATTGATGATTTGAAATCTCATCCATTTATCATTCCCAAGCATTTTCTGATTAACAATGAAAAGTTTAGAAAGTGTGTTAGACCAAACTATTCAAGAATGTTTTTAAGTTTACTCTATTTTATAAAAAAATATTCCCCCCTCCCTCTCTCTTCCCCACTCTACCTCGAATATTCCAAGTAGAGGTTGGAAAAGAACTATTCTTTTCATTAGGTAAATGTGGAGACTACTCCTCACTGCAAACCTGAGTAAATATAGTACGATACTAGAACTTCTGAGCATTAGCCAGTTCTGGTGGCAACATATTTCATAGAGTGAACCAAGCAGGCAGGAGATGGAGAGGAGACATACAGGAATCTGCTCGGTTAACTGAGTTACTAAATGACAAGTCCCTTGAGCCAGCTGTATTGAACATGTGGCCTGGCAGCAGCCTCTCCAGTCAGAACTGGGAATACCAGTGCCATTGCCTGCCTGGAGAATCTTGCCAAGCCTCTTTGCAGTCAGGTAAACTACCATTCTCAAGGGTTAAATTCTCGTGAACATCAGAAAAAAGAAGTGTAACTTTTGTGCAAGCTTCCTTCTCAATTTAAATCTCTTATTACTTTAACAGCATTCTGCATCACAGATGGGGCAAGATCCCATTCCAAGGAGATAAATATGTCCCTTGTGCCCAGAAATATTTCCATTCTTAGTCCCTACGTAATTTTTTATATACATATAAATACTATACTTACATGCTACTTAAATACTTATATATAACATACATACTTATTTATCTATATACAAATACATATTTTTAAAAAGTATAAAAAAGTCTATCCGTATGACGACATTTTTTCAAGCTTTATTTTATGCCAGTGAATAAAGGCACTTGCAAGCTGTTGGATAGGACAAAAAGAATACATGACATGTGATGGTGCTCTAAAAAATAGAAAATCTCAAGTTTTAGCATCCACTGATACATCTGTCACATAGTATCTTTACAGATTTTAAGACATTTTAACCATCTGAGCTGCAAATTACATCTTTATACACTGCTGGTTTATTAATTGCATTTTACTGAGGCAAATGTCACAGTCGAAAGATGGTATCAAATGTTGAGCTCTCAGAGACACAAATTTATCACATTGTGACAAGGTTAAACCAAATCTCATTTCCATTATACATAAAATGTATAAGTAGCCTGGACAGATGGCAGATGACTTCTGGATGTAATGACTATTACAATATTTAACAACTGCTAGTTTAATTTTATCTAAAATTCTTAAACTGCCTTTTTTCTGTTTCTATGTATTATTCATCAGGTATTTGTTTGAAAACTTCCTGCTAAACTGTGATTCGGAAATACCAAGTTTAATATCAATGATGTGGCCAATGGGATGAAAACCTGCTCATGCTAAAGTCCTTGGGAATTTGTCAGAGAGTAGAGCAGGGACAGATAGGACCTTTCACTCTGCTGAAACAAGCAGATAGAGACAAAGAGCTTAGACACACCAACATGTCTGCCACTAGCAGAAGCCTGAAGATCCATTTACTGAAGATAATGACAATACTTTATGCAGACATTTGTACAATAAACAGTTGCCCTCTTTGGGAAGTCAGTACCTTCCCTGCAAAAATAAGGACCATCAGCTTTCTGAAGACCTAAGGAAATGAAGGATCATGATGCCAAATGCCAGCCAGGGCCATTCTATGGGAGGTGATATTGAAGGGAACATTTTAGGATCCAGGAGGATTAAAGGGTGTTGAGGTTTGTCACTTGACACTGACACCTGTATTTCTTGTGAGCAGCAGCTGCATTCATAGAGACTAAGAAGTGTCTTTATAGATGTCTGTCTGGGACAGGTGGGATGGGATCAAGACAGTGGTGCTTATATGCGAAGCAGCTCTGCACTGGTCTCAGGCTGAGCAGGTTCTGCAGAATTCGCTAGTCCTGCTTGGATGCCTGCTAGGCAGTCAATAACAGATATATTTAGGGATAACAGCCCAGCCCTTGAGAATTAATTGCTGCTCTACATATTCCAGCTCAAAAGCCAGCTCTGCCCTAGTAAGCCAGCTCAGAGCCCTGCAGAGGGGCAGGATTGTGCCCGGAGATATCCCCTTCCTACTGAAGCTTTGAAGGAACTGAAGAGAGAGCAGCTGAGGGTTCCTCACAGGTACTCAAGAAAACTGTCACCACTTGGCCTTGCTACAGTGGGGGTACACAAGACCAAAGGAGGGGACTGTCATTTGGTAACAGCTGGTGACCCTTTCTTGTAACAGTGGAGGGTCCTGTGAGACTACAGTGAACATGTGGGCCTTGGGAGCAGCTAGGTGGTGATGCAATTCGAAGAGTAAAATCACCTGTGGACAAACAGATTTCCAGTGAAGGTCTGTGCAATGAAGCAAGGGGTGTTGGCATCTGCTATACAATTCGTACGGTCTTTGCCCTGGCATGTTTATCCAACCATTGTAATTTCTGAAAAATCACTCTTTGGGACTTAAAAGCCACTTGTAATCAGGTGGCCTCTAACCAATCTATTTATTATCAATTATAGTAATCTTTCCTCTTTGACAGAATAAAAGCTACTTTTCCATGAGGAATGAAAAGACCATATGTGCAGAAATACCAGGAGGGCTTGGAATAAACAGAGTGACAATGCATAGATGAAAACTAAGTATCTCATCATGCTTGAAATTGATCTAAATCAACACAGCACTCAAAATGCCAAGAACTCCCATGGCTCCTTACCATAAGGCTGTTACCAGCAGCTAAGCAGAATTGGTGAAATGTTTTTTAAAGATATATATTCTGCAGAGAGTTGCTGTAAATATTAAGAAAGAAAGCTTATATGTATTTTTTTAACTGTTCCTTACTCAAATTTGAGCTTATTAAAAAGAAAAGTCAAAATCAATATGATCAGGACCACATTTAAAACATATTCTGCTGTTGCTACAGAAGCAAGGTTCACCAGCAGATTCTCTTTTTTAAAAATTATTTTTAAATTTTTATTGGACACACTATTATAGTTGGAAAACTAGCCAAGTTTCAGGCATGTAAATCCTTCTTCAGCACTCTTTGCTGTCATACTGTCATTGAGAGAGGTGTCTATGGACACTGCTCAAACAAAACTGCTCAGAACTCTGTAGTTGGTTTAATTCTGTCTAGACTAATAATGAGACTTTTAAAACTATTAGTTGAAAGGAAGCAGCATGTAAAGTAGCTTAAAAAATGGTTTTATTTTCCAAAGTAGGACAGGGGATTAATTGTCAGGTGCATAAATATGCTTAGGATATAGGTTGTGTTAAAAATATGAATTACCTAGGGATAGAAGATGCACCTACAAAGAATACTGTGCATATGCAAATTCACATAAATCCCACTGCTTTCAGTAATTGTTCAGATCACTCAAACTAACATCTGATCAAAATGTCACACTTAGACACCCTGAAATCTTTTCAAAACCTAACAGAGAGGCTTACTTCACATTTTAGATCAAGGCCTTTTTTCTTTGTCAGGCTTTGCTGAAGGATACATTTTTCCATGATGGTTCCTTCTAAAGTTACATTTAACAACCTATTAAATACAACACTAAGAATGCATTGAATCAGAAATACTCCATTATTTTTACTTTTTGTTTCCTACAGTACTTTCTAAAGAAATTTAGCTATACCATAACTAAAGCATTTATCATTCTTGAAAGTAACTTTTCACTTTCAGCTGTTACAGAATGAATCCATTTTTTCCTTGATTTTAGAGTTAGCATTTGAGCACTATGAGTCAGCAGGAGAATGAGCTATCACAGCTGGCAGCCCTGGGTCATCTATCACCCCCTGTGCCCATCCTGGTCTATGACATACAATGCTGCTTTGAAATGCATTTGTCCCAGCAATGGAAATATTTTACAGACTCTTCCTTCACTTAACTTACACCTAATATAAATCAGATTTTTGTACTGCTCCAAAACCATTCTGTTCAAATTAAATGGAAATAAATGTTACCTTTTTCTGTCTCTGCGACTTCAAGGCTCTTCTCCACTTCATGTTCCTAGTTATTTTTTTCCCTCTTCTGTATTCTTCACTGTACACTGTTTTTCCCAATTTCTTTCTTCCAGTCACGTCCATCAAGCATCTTGCAGATTTTACTATGACCCAAGGAAGAGAATAACTTTGTCAGGATGCAGAACTGTAGCAATAGAGCAGAAATGATGCTGTCCATCTACCCTCACTGCATCCCAAAACAGGGAGAACAACATGTCCTGATATCCCCTCTCAGTTTACTGATAAGGGAAAAAATGGGTGAGGACAGGAATTTAGTTAGGCAAGTTGCTTAACATTGCCCCTGTAATGTGTAATTCAGTATCTATGTTTCCTGCAAGCAATGCAGTGTACTTTCTTTGACAGGTTTTACACAAAGGAGCACATTACACAACCATAGAAGATAATTAAGCTTTGAAATTATGAAGTTGTGTGTGCATGCATTTCTCTAAAAGATTAAAAGGAGCAGCTGAATACAAAGACATGTTTGTTTTAAAAATGGAATACAAAAAAATTTCTGCCATTTCGTGTTTGCCTGTTTCTAATGGGCAGGTTTTAGGCTACCATGGGCAAGGCCCACCGTTTTTCATGATACCTCTTGCTCACAGTGCAGCATGTACATCTTGCAAGGGTCTCTTGTGCCATCTTCTGGTTACATTAAGACTTCACATCCAGGAAACTTAAAGGGAAAAAGTTGCAGAAGTTTAGCCAAGGCTGTGATAGAATCATAGAATCATTTAGGGTGGAAAAGACCTTTAAGATCATTGAGTCCAACTGCAAACCCAACACTGCCAGGTCCACCACTAAACCATGTCCATGTGGCACTTAGGTGCCACATCTACATGTCTTTTAAATACTTCCAAGGATGGTTGTCTCAGTTCTTGGCAGCTAAGTAAGAGGCCTGGCAAGACTTGATTTCCACCCTTCCCCAACACGTAGATGTGCATGACTGGCTTTTACCTCTCTGCTGCTTTTAGATAAGTCACTTCTTCACTGCATTAGCATATGAAAATTCAGTATCCCTCTATAATATCTATTGTATCAAAAATTATTTAAGAATCCATTTTTATTGTTTTGTTTTTCCATTGCTGGCAATACTATTGTGTCTGTCCCGTTTTCTTCCTAACCTTTTGTGCTGTTCTTTTATATTTGTTCCTGACAATACAGCCTTCTTGTTCCTACTTTTTTCAGTATTCTTTTTTGATGTGTTTTTGGGTCATTGGTGAGCCCCTAATGCAGCCACACTGCTCTGTCAGTTTTCCTTCCTTTGTATGAGGATAGACTCGTTATACTTGGCTTGTTATGGGAATATGGCCTGGTTTAGAAACCTCTTTTTAGAAAGTTTCTTTAGAAAGTCTTTGCTTTAGAGTTCATTCCCTTGGTACCTTATGTACCAATTCCTTCAGTTTATTGAAGATTGCTTTTTTGAAGCCCACTGTTATTCTGCTTCTCTTATCCCTTTCTTTCATTTGAATCATGAACTCTGTTGTCTCATGGTATGTAAAGGGTGAGGGTCAGGAGGATGGAGACAGGCTCTTCTCAGTGATGTCCAGTGATAGGACAAAGGGGAATGAGTGCAAGCTGGAACATAGGAGGTTCCGGGTGAACATAAGGAAGAACTTTTTCACTGTAAGAGTGACAGAGCACTGGGCCAGGCTGCCCAGAGAGGTTGTGGAGTCTTCTTCAATGGAGACATTCAAACCCCGACTGGATGCATTCCTGTGTGACCTGCTCTAGGTTGTCCTGCTCTGGCTCTCTATTAATCACAGTAAAATTTTAAAAAGTAGCTCATTTGTACAAATGAAGTTTCCACACTCTCTTTTTGGCTGATGGCCAGTTACAGACCCCATACTATAGCACCTAGCCCTTGTAATTTAAACACAGAAAAAAAAAATGTAGGCCTGCCTTTAGGTTCTGAAACAACTGTATACATTTTTTACATACAATTTAGTATTATTTCCTCTTGTCTCCCCTTCTTTCCATGTGCTTGTTCCCTCCAATTCTTTGCAACACATTTTGTGTACTACAGGTCTAGCTTTTCCTATTATTGACCATACTCCCAGCACTAGATTAGACACCCCAAGATACATCTAAATTGTCCCTATGCCCGGCTCAGACCAAAGCACACTCTGTCTATCATCAGAGGATAAGCAGGTGGCACGGGTAGGGATGTGAAGCATCACATACAGCAATATGTCCCTTGGTTTGGACAGCCAAGAAGTGAGGGACTATATATGACATCCCAAAATACATCATCCTTGCAATTTTTGATGCAGCCTAAGATATTCAGTAATTTGTCAGCTATCTCACCTTATGTGTTTGGTGACCTATTGCAGTTCCCTGCATCTTTCCGTAGGTTTCAATCTTCTGGTCAATTATCTTTTATTTAAACAAACTAATTTGAGGGATTTTGCATTCCCAACAATGGTCTTTAACAGATGTATCCCATCTTTCTCCTGCAGTTTACATTCAAAATTCTAAAAAAACCCTTCTAAATTCTAAATTAGCTTCCAAATTCTAAAAAACAACAACAAAAAAATTCTAAACAGAACACAGTATACAATTTAAATGCAGATACGCTTTGGTTTCTATTTAAGCAAGTCTGAGGGAGAAAAATAATGTATCTGCACACTTTCCCTCATTGTAATATCAAGGACTGAAAGAATCAACCATTTGCTTAACACTGAAAAAATATTGTTAGCTTTCCTCCTTTCAAACTGCAGTTTATTAATTTGTTATTTAGAATCAGATTTCCTAAAATTTTCATTCTTTGCTAATTGCGTACAGTACTCACACAAGTTATGAGTCTCACCAATGCTTATGAAACCAATCCAGTACATAAAGGAAGAATGTAGAAAACCATAAGAGCAGTTCAGAAGTAGTTGAAAAATTTCCAGAATGTCAGAATCAATGTTGATTCATGAAATATTTTCCAGCTTCTTGGTTTGGGCTTCTATGGAATAGCTCATAGGATCCAAGTGAGTTCATCCCCTTTTTCCTGGCAGGCTTTTGGAGGTGTCGGAGTTGAAAATCTGCTTTAAAATGCAGCTACTGTAACTAGGACACAGCTCCCAGCATTCTAGCAGGAGGCCTGAAAACCCCAGGGTTCCTGGGGACAGACATCTGCAAAGGGACACAGAAGGAACACCAATGCACAGAGCAACTGGAAAGACTCCCAACGAGCAGACTTCATTTCAGAAACTCCATAGGTCACTGTTTGAAAAATGAACAACATAAAAAAAAAAAGATGAGGGAATTGTGGAAAAATAAAGAAAAACTAGGACAGCTGGTGGCAATTCTGGCTTAAAGAACAAAATCTTATATTTTCCAAACATTCTAATTTGGTATTGGAATGGAAACATGGGGCCAGACTGCATACTCCCTCATTTATGCAATTCAATTATTGATACCAATATTTTTTTGCCAACTGGGTATAACTGAATTTGCTTCTTTGACATATTTTGTCCCATATTTTCTTTTAAAAGGAAAATCCCCACAAAGAGAGAAAACTCATAACTTCCTGCTTGTTAGTCATAAATAAGCAGTACTGTTATGTGCTAGACAACTTTATTCTGAAATCCGTCACATAAGATGTGCATACATCTGTGTTCACGGACAAAACGAAACCATTTTCCTTGTAAAAGAATGACTTCTTTTCAATAGCTATTTAAATACTTTGTTGTTTTTGTGGGGTTGTGTCTAAATACAAAATCTTAAATATCTAATTGATGAAAACACCCCACAGTAGTACCACAACTCAGTACTATGCATTTATAGTAATTATAAGGTCTGATACAGAATCACAGAATTGCCCGAGTTTGAAGGGACCTTAAAGGTTATCTAGTCCAACTCCCCTGCCATGGGCAGGGACACCCCGCACTAGAACCGGTTGCTCAGGACCCCATCTAACATCTCCAGGGACGAGGAATCCACCACCTCTCTGGGCAATTTGTTCCAGTGTTTTACCACCCTCATGGCAAAAAACTTCTTTATATCCAACCTAAATCCACCCTCCTTCAGTTTAAAATCATCACCCCTTGTCCTATGCACTAAAGCATTTTACAGAAGACTTGAGATGAATTTTAAATTCTTGTATGGCACTAGTTATTGTCACAGAATTAACACAGTATTTTCTAGGTATAGTAGTTCTAAGTCCTGATTAAAACTAAGAAATATACAAGGTAATTATCATGAGTGCAAAATGTAAATGTGCAAATGAGTGTAAAAAGTAAACCCACAAAAGCAACTTCAACAGTCTGACTGGTAACTATATAAAATGCATTTATTAATATCATGGGATTAGCAGTTTTGTGGAGTTCTTTACATTAGTAAAGCTTATGCTACTTTAAATTTTACTGTCTTTCAAAGGCAAGGTGTGGCTTTAAGTGAAAAGTAATTTTTAATTGAAAAAAAAACTAATAAAAACTATTCTTTAAAATAAAAGCATAAAGGTCAAATATGCAAAATTATGTCTGAATACAAGGTCATCATTAACATTCTTAAATCAGTGTATTATATAAAGATAGGAGGTAAAGATTAAATGTTTTCATATTTGGCAATTTTTAGAGAAATAGCAACACATTTTACTTCCTTAAGGGTAAAGTCAGAATATTACAATTAATGACATGCTAAACCTACTTACGGTAAATAGCAAAATAAATCATGTTAAAAGCAGAACAAATGCAAGAAAACATCATTGAGGACTGAGTTCTCCAGTGCTTAAACCAGTAAGAGCACAAAATTAGTCTGGTATTCATATTTTAGTATGAAAAAGTAACTGAGGTATTTAAATGGAAAGTACAGACATACCTTGTGTTTGACTGAGAAAGATGAGAAGCAGGTGGCCTGCGATGTATATATTGCAGTTATTGTCAAGAGAAAAGTAGAAGCTTTCCTCTTAAACATTGAAAATGCTACAATTTAACATGTGCACATGCATTTCTGTCAAATAGTACCATTTGCAAAATACTAGAGATGTGCACATTCCCATTTATTACATCATTATCTTTCTCCATCACTAAAACATGCCAAGACAGTTAGTTCACATCTGCTCTCCACAACTCTCAAAACAATTTTTTTTTCATTTTTTTTAAAACACATTTCTAGCAAATCACTTTCAGAACAGAGATCATTTTACCTGTTTCTTGCCCTTTCCCACTTCTCTTCCAACATTACGGTTGTTCCCTCTGGTAGAAATACTTGTATTTGTAACTAATTTGTAGCCTTAACCTTTTGGCCTTGCATAAATCTGGATAACTCAACAAATTTTCTAGCAACAGCATCACAGTTCATTGCCACTGAGAAGGTCTTGTATGTATACGCTCTATAAATAGGATAGCACCAAAGTTTTACAAGATGCAGGTCCAAATTTCACACAGTTCTATTTAATGCTGCTGGAGCACTGAAATCTACACAAGCAGCCTCAGGAGCAAAAGCCATAATCAAATGTGCACACAAACACACACACACAAATTGGCAAAGTGATTCTTGTGCCAGTAACAGGAACAAAAAAGCAATTTAACGTTTACTGTTTTCACAAGGTTGTGAGGGCAGAAGCAGAGCAACAAAGTGGTAATATTGAGATTCAGATCTTACTTTCATTTGAAAACAGGTTAGTTCAATGACATTAAAATCAAAACAAAAAAAGTTGCAGCATTGTATTCCTCTCCTTCTTTAGTATGCTTGAAGAAAAATATGGGCAATTATTTAAGTCAGTTATAGTTTTCATAATACACAACATAAAAGCAAGACACACCAAACAGTCAAAGGATAGCAGAGGATCTGTGTCCCTGAATTATATGCACACTATGACAGAATACAGGTCTACTATGTTTATATAAAAATATATTCAACATTTAATGAACTATACTCTGAACTCTCCTAGGCCATCTTTGCAATAGAAGCTGTAATTTTAACTTATTTCCACAGTATTTTTTAGATATTTGTCTGTGGACTAATTATTTTTTATGCTAAAGAACAGTGACAAAATTGATCATCTTTTCATCTATACTCTCTCTTTACTTTTATCTTTGTTTTTTTTCTTTTGATCTGTCATCCAGCTGCCAGTGATTCAAATCTCATTAGTCAGCATTTTATAATTCTATGTTAAGAAATACAATCATTTCAACTTGAGAAAGAATTTTAAGTCACTTCACACAAGTATTTCCTCAGGAATTGGTCAAGGAGATGAATTCAACTTAATCCAGTTTTACAATCTACCCTTGGAACAGAACAGATGAAATGTAAATAATTACTGAAATGTTGCCTTCATTCTGCGCAGCGTGTCCTGAATTTTTCGAGAATGTTTTTCTGCTGGTATCTGATGGAAGTTGGCACAGTTGTCAGCTGCCAAGGCAGAAATGTCTGCATCTTGAAAATGAGTTATTCTTTGTCTGAGGTAAGACTGCAGCTTGAAGTCTGGTGTATATGTATAAGGATTCTCTTGAAACGCATGAACTTGGCTCACAACTTTTGCAATATTTCTTGAAAGAGAATATGATAAAACAGATTAGTTTGTTTTGCTGATGATAAAAAACAAAACCAAAAAAACCTCCCAAAAATCAAACTTTGAAGGAAAGTCAAATGCATCGAGCATTCTCTTCTATATTATATGTCTCATTAGTTAATGTCAAAATGACTAAAAGTATTTAAACTGCTAACTGTGAAATGCTGCATTAGCTCTCATTACCCCATTAGACAACATTCCTTTTTAAAAAGTTAGGTGGCATACATATATAATTAAAATAATTACCTAAGTTTAGTCCACTTGTGAGCTCCATTTGTCATTGTGAATCCTCCAGTTTCAAGTTGTTGGACATGCATAGCCAAAACATGGGCTGATGGAATTGTTGGAAGTGTTTTGAATCTTTCTCCTTCCATCAAGCACAAGCTGTCGCTTTTTAAAAACACCTAGTTTAAAAATGCACACAGATAGATCTTGCATTCAGTTTTGAGGCAGGTTTTACAAGAAGTTTTCCACTTCATGTGTTTAACACTATGCATTCATTAGTCACGAATTTTATGTTTTGGCATTGAAGTTGAAGACAACACTATGAATTAGTCTGGTGACAAACATTTTAAAGTTCAGAAACAAAGAAAGTAATCAACAGATACTTCATACATAATTTTTAATTGTTCTAACTCTATGATTCAAAATTGGATAGATCAGTAAGACAATGCTTGTGATACAATAAACAGTTTAGATTTTTCAAAACAGATTACATCCACAAAGCACCTGCAGAAATCATCAGAAAAAGCATATGTCATGTCCTAGCTTGGTCTGAAATTTCTATCTTGATTTTTAGTCACACAGGACACATTTCTGAAAAATACTGAGATGAAAATTAATGTTAACTCTCAGATTAAGAGTCAAGTTTTTAATCAAATTAACATCTCCTTTATAATACAAAGTAATAACTATGGCTTTTATCCGGCAAAGGCATCCATTTAAGAGATCTTGCATGTTATCCAACCCTGAAGAAGTATTTTTACATTAAAGACTTTATACTATACCTCAACAGCCTTCAGTTCCTCCATTATTTCAGCTACTTTTGTGGGTAAAATTTTCCAGGCCTTACAATAAAACAAAATATATTTTTGTTTTTCACATTAATGTCCATATTGCAACAAGATTATGTTAAGCAAAATAGATACAGCACAGAGTCCCAAACTTACTGGTAACTGTCGTACAATAAGATTTTCCAAGCCTGCTAGGATTTGCATTGCAGTAGCAAAATTTCTTTGTTCATAGCAGCATTTTGCTATAAGAAGAAATTTTGATAACAAGCTCACCTGCAGCTGAAAAAAATAATATATATACACTATATATAGAAAAAAGTAAGATATGCTAAATATATCTAATAAATCTACATAATAACATTAAATTAGAAGGAAGGGAGATACATTTTGTTATTGAATTTGTTTTCAAAATTGTGACTGTAGTAATACTTTCCTCCAACACAGTTTTCTCTTTTCTGTCACCAAGGTGTCCTTGTTAATGTCTGACATCTATTCTCCTCAGGCAACCCATTTCTTACATTCTATTAGGTTTTGACACCTGCTACTACAAAACATCCAAGACAGCAAAACAAAATGTTAACTGCCCACTCACAGGTATATTTCAGAATATTTCTTGCAGCTTTGCTACATAGTGACTCATATACAATAACAAATAATTAACCATTTCATAATTAATAATACAATAACAACAAACCTTAGATGTGTGACATGTTACAATTTCAGCAGCAATCCAGGTGCTGATACTGTCTGCATTTCTTAATAATTGTAGAAGGTACTGGTCTTGTGTGCACTTTGACAGAAATAGATTACAGACTTTAAGTGAAACTGTCTCAGTAGAAACAGCTCTATGGAGAGAAGAGAAAAGGCAAAAATAGTACATGCTGACTTTGGATTTTCAAAGAAAATCTTGATTGTGAAGATGCCAACTTCTAATCATTTAAAATAATTGTGCAGTGCCTGCAGTCTTGATTTTATAATCTTTTCAAAGTACATAGTGAGCTATGTTACTTTTTCTTCCTTATAATTACAAGATAATTATATGTGATTACAAGACAGGCATACACAGTATACATTTCTGTACATGAAGACACCTCCACCACTTGTTACTGAAAAAAACAAACGATCCAATCTGACACAAAATAACAGCCAGAAATTCAAACTAATTATAAACTGCAGCCACGTAAGAAATCGAGCCCAATGCCTAGTGGCACCACGGAGTTTGTTTCCCATGCCTGAATCAGTATAAACCAGCTGATTTAGCCTCTACTATTTATCAATCTGTAAAAGATGAGCTGCTTTAGGTGTTCATTCCCTATCCTTAGACAGAACACCCTACTACAGTTAGTACAGTTGACAAGTACTAATTAGAAGCTAGCTGAATCCACTTAGTATGTGGGAAGTAGACCATAATCAAACATAATTAGGTCCAGGTGGCAGGATTAAAACATCGGTTACCTTTGAGCAAGCAGTTTAAATAGGTTGGTAACCTCTCTAATAACTATAGGAAAATTCTTATGTCTCTGTGAATACTGATACTTCATCTGCCTAACAGTACTTTTGTCCTGAACATTGCACAGAGAGGTGCGGAGTCTCCACCTACATTTAGAACCCAACTGCACACAATCCTGCACAACCTGCTCTAGGTGATCTTGCTCAGGGCAGGGGGGTTGGACTACATGATTTTCAGAGGTCTTTTCCAACCTCATCTATTCTGTGATTCTGTAACGGTCATTGAGATTTTATATACATACACACAGGCATTATCAAGTATCCTGTTTCAGAAACCATTAAGTTTTTTTCCAACAAAAATAAAACCTCTGAAGCAGAACCCCTATACAAGTCTTCAGAAATATTTTGGACTGACTCACTTCAGATTTCGAAGAAATCACCTTGCAAATGTGACCTACCACATACACATACATGCATAGGTACATAAAATCTCCTGAAATTTAAAAATTTATGTAAACACACTAGTCTGTAGAAAAGATATTTAATATTAAAAATGTTTCCTTTTTCCTGGATGTACTAAAGGTGTGACACCGTAAGTTATTGTGCAGCAACAGAACAGAAAGGCAGTTAAAATAAGCAACTTACTTTTGGACAGCAACACATTTGTCTTTAACCCCAAGTGCTCTTGAATTTAGAAAGTGTACTGGATGACATTTATTAAATACTTCCTAAACAAAAAGAGCAAGATATATCTGTTGTTAGATCTAGCAGTTCTTCTGAAATGCATGGGGATAAAAATGACAGAGGTTCCCCCCCCGGTCTTCAGCAAATTTACCAGAGGGATCACAGCCTAAGAACAGAATTACCCATTCTAAATTTTATTGTAGAGGTTTCAAGAAAAAGCCAGATTATTTTAATTCAAATTCTTATGAAATAAGCTTGAAATAGGGTTCGGAAATGGTAGAGAAAGGAGGTTGAGTAAGAAGTAAGAAGATAGGTATTTTTTATACTTCCAAGTGAATGTAGTCCTTTGTACCTGTTGCAGTAATGTCAGTTGACAACAAAGCTGTTGCACACTGTATTCTATTAAGAGATATGGTCCCACTTCATCTGCTTTAGCAAAGGAGACTGGGAACTCTTCTGTAAAACCGTTATAGCATGGCTTTGGCAAAACTGATGAAATAGTGTACAGTCGCTCTCTCTGATATTGTGCAATTGGTCCCATACCTTTGGAAAGTTTCCAGCTAAAGTTCTGTAGAAAAAAAATACATAAAGCTACAACTTTTCCAAAGCAAACATTATGTCTCCCCTTGATTTAACTTTCTGGAATGTTTTGTTAGAGAAATACTTTTGTGGATACAAAACTCTACTGCTAACCTTCAAGGTTAGCCCCGATATTAATCATCATTTTAAGCTAATATAATACATAGAGTTGATGAGTCTGAGCAGGAGGTTACCAGATCCCAATCAACAATTGAAAATTCTGTGTATTCAAGCTTCCTTCCATAAAATAGTTTATATTCTGAAGTTTCATAGATTATGTTTTACTTCTTATACCTCTTACTATTTCTTGTATTCCTTTTGCTTAGAATCAAACAGCCTTTCCAAAGAAATACTTGTTTTTTTCCATTCTCTTTCCTTCTTCCACCTTCCAGTATCATTATGATGCAGTGACAATAAAAGAAGTCCAGATTTTCTCTACTCTGCTTGTCCTTTATTGCTTGAACCCCCATAATAGCCCACGGAATTCTGCACCTTTATTGAGAGGCTTATTCTAAATTCAACTTGCACATTATCAGTACATTTGACTTCCACATGTCATTTTTTGCTACTAGCTTTGAAATTCTAGCAGGAAACCCCTTACCCCCCTGTTTTCCCACATTTATAGACTCACAAAGATATAGATGCCTAATAAAAAGTATTAATGTTTGACAAGGGGGAAAATGTTTCCTAGTAACTATGAGTCACATGCTAGTATCAAGGATGAAGAGTTCAACTTCTCTCGAAATTTTGATTATCCGATACTCTGGATACTCTAGTTCTTGTCAGAAAATAATATATGGAAATGTGTTCCATATACTACAGTCTGAAGAAAACACATACCTTTCTGGAAATGTCTTCCGAGAGCTTTTTACATAGAGAATGTAATGTTTTTCTGTCCCCCTCGCCCTCCTCTTCACATTTCTCCATGCTGGACCACTGATGAGCACTGCCACTTTTCCTGGCAGAAGCATCTTCAAGCATTGACAACAAGTGCTCCCCATAGCCATTTAATGGAACAACCTGTAAATGCAAAACAAGTTAACAGAATATTGAGCTCAATTTCCTATAAATTATAAGCAATACCCAATATAGTTGTAAGATTCATGTCTGTCCAAACCCAGACATATTGAACATAGCTGTCAAGGATAGCATTATTTTTCTTTTCCTTTAATTGCAACTAGGACAGGTTTTGGTAATAATAATCTTACATATACCATAACTGACTTAAATTGATTTATTTTCTTTTTACTTAAAGCTTCTACTGAAATTCTGACTTACCTTGGAAGAAATAAATTCTTTTAGGGTATACAAAAGATTAGTATTTGTTGCAAAGTCTACACTGTAGCAGTCTTCAATCCAAGCCTGCAGGATGTAGAAACTGCGGTTACATATTTTGGCAAGTGATGTGGAAGGATCCAGGCTTGCACTGGTGAGAAGAAAAAGGCAGTTATTTCACCAAAATTGATATCCAATTGCAATTTAAAAACAAGTGTTGAAAAAACCACAAGTATTATTTGATATTGACTGTACTATCATAAATTCTTACATTTCATGTCTTTACAATCCACAGCTCTATGAAAACAAAACTGTGGTTTCTGAACAACTGGCAAAAGTAAGACTCAAATTAAAAATAGAAAACAAGTAAGCACATTGTCAAATAGAGCACTTGCTCTGATTTAACTCTCCCTTGTTAAGAAAGTCTTACAAAAACAAACATCACAATTTAACTTATTAAGTACTTTTTTTTCAGAGACAGATATTTGCCATTGGGGGAAAAGTCACTTTTGCTTTGATAATATTTTTTCACAGGAAATTACTGTACCTGGATAAAGTGCTGCTGATTCTATCAAGAAGAAACTGCAAAAATTCTTCTTGTGTGCAGAAATAGCGAAATGTATAGAGAAACTGTTGTACATAACCTTCCAAAAATGCATTTCTGTGAAGCACAAGAAAACCTTCAGACAAGCAAGAACACAATTTCTCCTTGCATTAGTGTACAGCAATAGCAAAAAAATGCTCAAAATATCAAGAATTAGTAGAGAGTTTAAACTCTCAAGCTTTACATAAGACCTTGATTCCTTTTTATTTTACTTTTACACACCAAATATTATGATGACCAACACTGAAGGAATAACTTGTTTTAAAAAAGTTTCTCTACTTGCAATTTTGTGAAGAACCACTTTGACATTTCTATTATTATCACAAATTACATTCTAAATAGTATGGAAGAACAGATTTAATTTTTCTATCTTCTCACTTAGTGTTGTTTTAAAAGATTTTTATTATGGTAACAGCATAAAAAGTAGATACTTTAATCAAGAAAATATTTCCTGTAGCTCTAATTAGAGCAGTAGTTGCTTTAACAACAGAATATACTAATTATATATACATGAAAAATGAGCATGTTTCATTATTTTATCCATACACACACACAGACTTAACACAGGTTACTGTTATGTCTCTCTGATGGCTTAAGGACTAACCATGAAAGTTTGGGTTTGATGAGTGTGGAAGCTCTGATTCCAAAACAATTTATTAATTTTGTGCAAAATATTAACTGCCAGGAAAAGCAGGATGCCAGATAAATAATTGGGTCTCAGAGTCAGGATGAGCTGAGAGAAGTAGCTGGGAGGAAGTTGCTCCCTCTACAGTGGCACATCTGATGGAGTTTCTCAGGCAGTTTCCATCCATCATACTATTATGGTCCAGGTACCTTAAAACAACACTGCCCTCACCCCAGTTAAAGGTTAAAGGACATCATTGTCGCCATTTAAGTCCTGAGATAAGCCTGCATCTTGATCAGTCCCAAGTACTGGGGCAAAGTCTGTAAAACAGAACCTATACATCTTCACATCCAGACCCTATTAATAAGAATTACCAAATTATCTTTTCTGATGCATTGTTGCACTGCTGGCAGTAACATAAAGCCTTGATTCCATGGCAACTATCAGAGCAAAACCTCAAATAATTAAAGGATAAAAAGTTTACGAAGTTATTAGGCTTTTATTTATTATCAAATGCTGCAAGTTTTAACCAAATCTAAACTTAGCAGTTTTGCTTATTTCATATCAAACTGTCTTTTGCCATTTCCATGCCCATTTCTGTAAATAAGTGTTCATAGAAGTAACATTAAACTTGATACAAGAGAGGAGAATTTATGCAATGTTGAGTAACTAGGATTTATCATGGCAACTATTTTTTCCTGAATTAGCAACTATGCCTCAACCCACTCCCAATTAAGGATGTGCAAAATATACTATACCTAGAATATAAATAAGCCATTAAACCAAGCGGTGTACCAGCCTGCAGTACTCTTATTCCATTTTGATTATTACATTGGTGTTTCTCTGTGTTATAGTAAAGAAGCAATGATGATTCATCTGTAGGTGAGTAGGCCACATTCATGGTGTCAGTTCTCCCACTGTGAATGACTGTAGGCAGCACACAGGATTCCACACCCCATTGCTCTGCATACACGATCTGCTCGAAGACGCAAAGCCATGAAAAAAATAAAATGTGGGAAAATAAACAGGAAAATCCAAACAAAATGCAGTTAACTTAAAGCCAAATCACATTTCACACAATTGCTTTTTTTCCCCTTTTTAAACAATACTACTAGCAACTAACTCATCTTAGTAAATTTTTAGATCCTACTTAATTTGGCACTTTGACACAAAACATTTCACATTTCATACACTGACTTGAACATCCAACTACATTGATGAAGTAATGAAATGACAAATGAAACACAAGCAAAATACAGTCTGACTTGCCTGCACGTATTTCTTCACCAGTTCAAGAAACTGCACTTTTGATTTCATCTCCTCTAGCTGTCCTCTCAATTTTGGCAACATAGACTTAGTTTCAGGGCCTTTACATTTAAAAGACACAGCACAAGTATATCAATTATTCTTGTTTACAGAAAAATATCCTTAAAAGTTTCACCCATTTCATTACTCACAAATTGTTGTAATCCTACCTTTGTTGCTTCTTTCTTTCTGCAATAGTTTCTGATAAAATTTTATGGTCTTTCTGTAATTTTTTGTCTCCATCATTAGCAATTGTTCTAGTTCCTATTTAAAGACAAAAAAGGATTCTGATCAGAACAATAAATGCAAGGTTCTAGTAGGAATCATGTTTTAGAAGAGCATTATTTTGTATAACAAAAAGAACATCCAAACAGACAAGAACATGATATTAAGCAGGAAAAACTACCTTTCACACCTGTGTTTATAGGCAAGTTACAGCAGGCATCACCTGTCCCCAGAAAAGCATTAGTTATGCCACAGTTCTACAGCTTAAGAACTGTAGCTGCTATGTCTATGACGAGATCCCACTGAAACTTGTCTGAATCTGTTTATATAAATATGTCTTTAGCTATAGTTGCACTTATCTGGTTGTTTTCAACAGCTCTTTTAAAGGTTACACTCAGAAGTCACTCAGAATTAAAAGTGATGAGTTTTGAAATCAGTGCAGACCCCAGGAATGCTCTATATTAAGCAGCTGACCTATATTTGCGGCAAGAACTGAATGTCTGACTGAAAGCAATGGTTTCCAAACAAGTATATAATTACATTATATTATATGACTGAGTTAGAAGGCAGTCAGGAGAGCTGCTCTATAAATAAAGGACTTACTAATTTTGAAGTTCAGCTTACATATTTTATATTTGTGCATTTTACATAATTGAAAAAATAAACTAAATTTCTATGGAATTATGTAACTTAACCAATGGATAGAAATGAAAGTATATTTGGCCTCTCACAATAATATCAAATTTAATGTAAAAAGTTGTATTTTTTTGCATATCAAAGGTTTCATTATTTTACCAACCAATGAAAATGAGGCATCCACTTTGGGCTCTGCTTCTGATTTATTATGAAACAACAAACATGATGTGTGTTGTATTTTATAAAAGTGGTGGCTTTTGCACTTGGGTCCTAAGCCAGCTACCAGTGACCCAGTTACATGAAACAGCATTTTAAATGGAGTAAGTTCACTGAATGCAGCAGACAGAACTCCCACAAGCAGAGCGATCAGAAAACACATAGCTCAGAGCTAACATATCAAACAACAGATTGGTAAATAGGTTAGCTTTAATGGGATGGACTTACTAGAAATTAATTAGAGTTTGAGAAAAAACCTGTCACTGTTTTTCAGAAAAGCTCAAAAGATTTAACAACATAGTTCATTAACAGCAAGAGTCACAAAAGCCCTGTGGATTTTTAAAAGACTTGCCAGTACATAAGCATCACATAGAGAAAAGTGGAAGCACAGAAAAGCTATTATCTAGATTCTGAATTGGAAACCGCTTGCTTTTATTTAAATGTTTGTTTTTGTTTCATCAATTAAAGTGAAGCCAGGTTGATTAAGAGACACTGAATACAGAAAGGGAATCAGAACGAGTGCCTGTTTTCTGACATTTGGAACCTGACAGACAGAAGTGGTTTGTCCCCTAAATAGCTTAGGTGATTAGCAATGAAATCAGTAGCAAATTCCATTCTACTCCACAATATCTTCCATTTTAGGTAGATCTGGAATATAAACATTTTTGATGAAGCTATACATTCAATTGTTCTGCTCCCTCTGAAGTACATTTCATTTGTCAGGACGCTTTTCTATAGAACATCCCTTAGTCTAAAGAACAAAGTAATGATGTGACTTTGCTTACTTGGAAAAATTGCAAATTCGAATCTGTCCTTGAAGAATATTTTTTTTCAATGCTGAAGGGTGTCTCCACCAAAGGATATTGGCAGAAGGGAAAGGAAAAGAGAAAAGGAACAGAAAAGGGAAAACTGTGGCCAGAATATGCAAAACTTGTGCTAGAAACCTCCTAATCACAGCTTGTGGGCACCGAAGCTTGGTGGAGGTTCTTACAAGTAGCTTATGAAATCTGGGGGATAACTGAAACCTGGTGCGGGCAAAGAGGACATTGCCCTGGAGAAATGGCAGCCCTTGCAGCTGCCTTCCCCTTCTTGCTCTGCTGCAAGGACTTGGCTTGCTTTGCCTGGGTGTGCTCTGTATGAGCATGTAAAATCAGCAGCTCCTGGACTAGAGGGGAAGTGAGGCAGGGTACATGTATGGAATACCATGACACACCTAAATGCTTTTTTTTTAAATGAACTTTTCATTCAAAATATTTCTATGCTGTACAAAAGCACCTAATTTTCCATTAACCTTCTTCTCTGAAGAAAACAGTGGAATATAAACTGAATTTGACTTCATAATTGAAGATAATAAAATAGTAATTTTATTCTTGTTTGTCCACCCGGCCTCATATGCAGTCCAGATTTCATACATTATTTCTGCATTACTGAGAATAAGATTAGAGTCTAATTTTTTTCCAGGCATTAAGATTTCACGCTAATTTTAGATAACACAAGAAAGATTAGTTCACTTATTCTCAGAGTAGTATGCATCATTTTCAGCTAGTGGAATGTGTGTTCTCTTGTGCTCTAAATTAATTGTTTACTAATTGCTAAACTAAGCGAATTGTACTTTGTATCAATAGTAATCTTCCTCCAGTGGAATGTACTGGATACAAACACAATACAACTTTCTACAGAGATACCTCATAACTATTTTCCCTCCAGCCTTTTGTATGATTGTTGGGTTAGCCAAGTTCTTACGCATTAATGCAAATAGTAGCAATGTATAATAGTATGCATTAATTTCATATGCAAATTACAGAGCACACTGTAAGCACCATAAATTTTCCTTCATTTTTATTGTATGCCTGTTGAATAGGGAAAACAATTGCCAAGTACTCAGAAGATAATTCATCCTTTTGAATCAAACTAAATTGCTGAGTAGTCGGTAAAAATCTCAAAGTAGAAAAGACTGTCTGTTGAAACAGAAAAATCTATTTAGATGCTTATGAAAACCCCTTACTCCTGAAAATCTGTTCTTCAGTAAATTAGTCCTTCAAGTAAAGGAGATTATGCAAGTCCATTTTTCTCTAGCTGGCATGCTTGCATAGGATTAAACGGCCCTTTAGGATTAGAAACAGGAGTTTCTGAGTACGTTTAAATTTTTGAGAGTGGTAGTCCTGAAAACTTATTTTTTAATTTTTATTTGGTAGCTGAAGTTTCTCATACTATTTTCTCTTATAGACTTATACCTGAACACTAAGGAATAAAAGAAGTAGAAAATCCTCAATTATTCAGGCTTTAACTTGCCCAATAACAGAAAAATAGTTATGTTTTTTACTGAAAACTGAAGTGAGATCACAGTGCTTCACAAAAAATGAATGTAAATATATCCATTGGGATTTAAACTGGCTATCAGGAAATAAAAGAGTCTCGACTGTGTTCGCAATTGTTCAGTTCTACTGTGTCATGCTCACTTAAAAATAAAGCAACAAATTCAACTAACTGCCCATAGAAAGGAAATCCACAAGAGCAGTGCAACTTCTGCTTCATCTTTATTAAACATATATCTGGCAGAAACAACAAGGATACACAAACTAGACAACTAACCATTCTCAGGGACACAGAAAGATTCTAATATTAATAGGTCTTCCAGTATTAATAACTCATTTACTTCAATTTTTCCCTTCCCTTCCCATGAATCACCTCCAACTATATAGATTTCTACAGTTTCATACATTATCCTTACTCTGTGGTTTTGGTCTTGAAATATTTACAACCGAAGCTTGCTATAGCTAGATGCACAAATGTAAAAATTAAGTAAATGCAATCAATTGATTTTTAAAGGAATGGGAGACCCTGCTAATCTAAAACAACCCACCTCTCTACCCATGCTTGTCCCATGCCCCCAAGCTGCTTAAAAAGGCTCAAGGCTGCACTCATCATGATTAGCCGTCTCTAAAGGAGTAACTGCCATTCTGCTGGCAAACAGTGAGAAACTATCAGGGAATTCACCGTGACCAAGAAAAAGGACTCGGAGCACTTAACAGGAAGGACTTGAGAACCTGTACTACATACCAGTCAACATGGTGCATATGGCAGATGGTACTCTTCCAGTCAACTTCAGCAAAAGAAGATGGGTTTCAGTTCAGTGGTTATCTATTTCATGTCAGTGGTCTTTATTTTGGACTACTACCCTTACCCTGCTTTATTGATAAGACATCACAAATTTTGAGGATTTTAAAACACTTAATAGTCAATATTTAAAATAAGAAAGGTTTCAGCTCACTGTAACACAATAAATATTATCATACTTTTAACCAGCAAGTAAAGAGGTTTCTGAATGATTTTAAAATCAATGTACTCACCACTTTTTTAGCATCTATATTTTGTGACTCACTTGATTTCTGTTTTCCAAGGTTTTTCATGTAACTATGAACTTCTGAATCAAAACATTCAGCTCCATAAAATGCACTGCTCCAACCAGGACTACAGCTATGAAAGTCGGGTAGATTGGGAGACACAAGGTAGCTGTTTCCAGCTATCTTTATTATGGTCTCTTCCTCTGGCTCTATACTTTCTTCTGCAAAGCCTGGACCAATACAACAGCCGTTGCTTTGTAAACATTGTCCCTTTTTTTCTATAGGGGTAGTATTCTGCAGCCTCAATTCTTTTTTGAAATTATCCGAAGATGACTCATCAAAATCCATTTCAGCTAATGATGTATTTATCATAAGCTCAGCCTTCACATCAAAGGTTGCTTCCCCTTCTCCTAAAGAGGGTGGGGTATGGGGGAAAGAAATAATGGTCATGTCCTGTGATGCATGCTTTGTTGAATTTAAACACTACACATAAAAATACAATTATGAGACTATCTATGCCCACTAACAGTAGTGTTAGATGCTTATTTTGGTTCTGTGCTTTCTTTTTCTCAACTACACACTGTAAAATGCTAAAGGTGAAAGACATTTCAGAACTATTAAGCTTTGGTCAATATATTTCTGAAAATTACAGAATATGTTCTGTTCATATACAGCAAGCCTTTAACCAAAGCATAGTATGAAAGCTTTAAAACAAAAGTTACATATGTCAGACCTATGCATGCATTAGCAAAAAGCTTAGCTCTTCAGGTTTTCTCATATCTGTAGTCTTGAAGCTTTTATTCCATTTGTAGAGGGCAAGAATACTTGATACAGCCAAAGGGGACATAGATGTTAAACTTCCTACTCCTTCAGGACTCAGTACCTTGATCTGTGATGGGAATTCTTTGCAGTTATAACAGCTACTACCAACCTTGAGGGACTGAGGTGACAGTCAAAGGTTGGTATGATGCTGACAGGAACTTTTACGCCTGCCAGAAGTCTTTTCACTTGAGCAACCCTCCAGGGCTTAGACATGCCACATTGGAGCCAAATGGACCTAAATGACTGGTGCAAAGATATCATATACCCCACGGGAAAGTCTGGCTTCTACACTTGCAAATTCTGAGCCTAAATGCAAAATTGTAACATAGAATGATAGCGGCCAAAGTCCCTTCTCACCCTCTGTCTGATCACTGCTTGCCAAAAAGCAATCAGATTTCTTCAGATCTTGGAATACTGTACCACACTTTGAATCATCTGCCTCAGCTATGCTGAAAATACAAGATTAGGAAAAATTAATGTTTCATATACTTTTGTATTTACATCAGCAAAATAAGAACCTACAAATGACTATCATGTATGTGAAGGGCTTCATAGCATTTATCTACCTCCTGAAGTTTGCATGTTGAGCTTTAGTAGTTATTTTACAAGAAAAAAAAGTTCAAATGGACATTAAAGCACGCTGAGTAAGATATAAAGATTTTTCCTTTACAGTGCTTGGCAAAATTTCAACAGAAGTATCAGAACACACACAGAAGGTACAACTCAGACTGCATATTACTGTTATGGGTATTTCACTCATGATTCAACCTCTGGATAACAGTCTGACTCTAAGTCACCCCTAATAAGAATAACAATGCCTTTAACTCAGAGAAGGCAACAATTAAAAACTGCTATATTCTTTAGCAATGACTAAAGAATGCTAAGTAAGCATTGCGTTCAAAGATATTCTGAAGCAGTTCTTGCATGTGATCTGAAAGTTAGAATTGTATTTTTATACTGGATAATAAATGATGATTTACTTTTCATTCCCACTTTCAAAAAACTTCACTTTGTAATGAAAGTTCATATAGAGGATGACCTCTTCATATACCTCAGTAACTAAGCAACAGCTCAAGTTTCCCCTACCATAACATTCAAGTCTGGGGAATTAAGAACCTAGCCTCCAACCAGTTTTCAATGGCTCCTTTAAAATCCCAAGCTAAATGGGAAATAGGCCAGCACATCAGATTGAGAGCAGTCCTGAGGAAAATGACTTGGGGGTGTTGGATGATGAGAAGCTCACTGTGAGCTGGCAACGCGTGCTTGAAGTCCAGGAAACCAACCGTATCCTGGGCTGCATAAAAAGAAATGTGACCAGAAGGTTGAGGGAGTTGATTCTCCCCCTCTACTCTGCTCTCACGAGACCCCACTTGCAGTACTGCATCCAGCTCTGGAGCCCTCAACACAAGAAGGACATGGAGCTGTTGGACAGAGTCCAGAGCGGGGCCACAAAGATGACCAGAGGGCAGGAGCACCTCTCCTATAAAGACAGGCTGAGAGGGTTGGGATTGTTCAGCCTGGAGAAGAGAAGGCTCCAGGGAGATCTTACAGCAGCCTTCCAGTATGTCAAAGGGCTACAGGAAAGCTGGAGAGTGACTTGTTACAAGGACATGTAGTGACAGAACAAGGGGTAATGGCTTTAAACTGGAAGAAGGTAGATTTAAGTTAGATATTAAAGAAATTTTTCAGTATGAGGATGGTGAGACACTGGCACAGGTTGCCCAAGGAAGTTGTGGCTGCCTCCTCCCTGGAAGTGTTCAAGGCCAGGTTGGATGGGGCTGTGAGCAACCTGATCTAGTGGGAGGTGTCCCTGCCCGTGGCAGAGGTGTTGGAAATAGATGATTCTGTGTTAGGGTCTGATATCTGGAGGTCTATCCTCTCTGAAGTTTGCTGCAGGAATTATACATCTCTTAACACTGAAGTTTTTCTAGACTGTATCTACCAAACATCTTTGTCAAAACTTCCAATTTGTAGTTCCAGATGATGACAGACAAAAAAAAACATACATAACTTTCACATATAAATTGATTACTGTTTAGAACAGCCTTTAGTAAGATGCTTTTATTAGTATGCTGCACTTGGAGGCTGCAATAAAACAAGAATGTTTTTTATTATTTTTCAGGTAGATATGTCATTGAAAATAAAATAGTAAAAATGAGAAATTAAGCTGGTGTTTTCTCACTTAACAGGCTACTTAAAAAAACCTGCCAGGAGGAACAGCGAGTCAAACTAAACCAGTTAAGTAAAACATTTCTAGCAAAGCTAAATTAATGTCCTTATTCTTAGGTGTGAATAGAACTAAAGGACGTATAAGGAACTAAACTCAAACAGAATAAGCAAAATTATTAGAAAATAAGTAAAAACATATTTCACTTCTGATTGAACAGTCTCTTTCTAAAAAGACTATGAAGCTGTCCACACCAATGGCTGGAAACAAAATTGATCAGAATCAGGTCTCCATTATTTAGCTATCCTAAGATGGAGTTACAAACACGCTTAAAAGAAAACATTTTCTGCTAAGCCATTAAACACTATTTGCTATGGAGAAGGCCATGAAGTATCTAACAGACTGGGAAATTAACAGTTGGCAGGAAACAGGTAAAGATTCCCAAGGAGAAGCAGCATATCCTCTCTTGCTTCTAGAATGCAGGGAGAAAAACATTAAATTGAGCTGTAAGAAGGAAAAGGTTCAAAAACACCTACCATAAATGTGAAGGTCTTTCTCCATTTACTACCTGATAGAGATTCTCCAACAATTTTTCATCCCAGTACAGATCACAAAACTTCTCACAAATTGTATCAGAGAACATACCAAACTTCATTTCCTTTAAATTTAAAATGAAGTTACCTTGTTTAAAAAAAAGAAAAAAGAAACAAACAAACAAAGATAAAGACATTACTAATAATATTTTTACACATCAATGATGATAATATACAAAAGAAAATGTACACACCCATATCAAAAACTTCAACTCCATGCTCTAGATAACCATCAAATGCAAACTCCTCTTGTATAAGATGAACTACTTTCTGTAGTAAAGGGTCACTTGTGCTGTTCTGCTGGAGCAGAACTTCAACATCAAAGAGGTGAGAATTGTCTTGATTCACTGAGGTAAGTGATGTGTGTTCTTGTTCAGTGAAAATACTGTCTAAAGTGGTAGCACACTCGGTTTCTTGGCAGTTGGTTTGAATAACTAGGTTACTTTTATCCAACTTGTTCTGTGTACTAGTAGTATCACAGTTTTGTACTTTGCTAAGGGAGGCATCATTTTCTGCTTGCACACTCATTTTATAACTTGCAATAGCACTTGAAAGTAGCACTGGTAAACTATGATAGCAATCATAAGCAATTCTTGAACGGAGAGGTTTATTTGGTATTTGCTCTGATACAGCTAAATGCACTGGCACAAACGTCAAAACTCTTTTCTCCGAGTCCTGTTTGAGAATGATGTTATTTATATGAAGAAAATTAGGAGATGTAGGGCAAGCTAAGGAGCTTGAAGGAACTTCAGATAAAATGCTCTTTTTCTGTAGAATATGTGAGGAATCAGAAGGTGATGGTAACATAGAAGTAAAAGCATTGCCTAACTTTTGCACTTCTGAAGATATCTTGGATGAATGGCCTGGAACTTGTAAATCACACTCGGGTATTTCAGGTGCAGTTTCAACAACATCTGTATCCTCAGTATTATAGTTTTGAGAGTCTTCTATGTACCCTGATTTGCTGTGGTCAATGTGTTTTTCTTTTCTTGTTTCTTTTTTTAATTGCTCAGAAGCTGGCATGTAAACCTCTCTGAAAAGGAACAAATAATTTTTTTGAGGACAATTTCAGCAGATTTAACAATGAAGTAGCAAGTTTAACTTATTCTACTTTAGGATATACTTACTTTGTTATATTTGCATTTTGTTGCAGAATAATAGGTTTAAAGTGAGTTGCAGGAGAAGTGAATGCAACAGGTAATGTAGTTGTCTCATAATTTTGAGAGATCTGGTATGGTACTGGTCCTTTAACTGCTACAAGTTTACTTTCACTGGTAATAGGCACAAATCCTAAAAACAAAAACACAGTTAGAAAGATGAACAATATGGAAAATATAAATGGAAGGTAAATAACAATCAATTTATATAAGAAAAATAATTGTGTACCTGACCAAGAAAATCTTACATGGAGAACTCATCTAGAGAATATTAAAACAAAATAAACATCTCAAAGAGTCTGCCTGCTTACCTAGACTTGACTCTGAAGGATCTGTTTCATGGCTTTCATTTTTAAATTCAAAACCAACACGATCCTGAGAAGAGATTATGTCTTCCTCAACAGCCTAGCAATAAAACAAAGTTCAAACTGAATTTATTAGCATTTTATTTTTTAAAATTCTACTCAGCATGTTACTTAAAAAAACCCAAAACCAAAAAACCCCTAAAAATCTCAACAACAAGCCAACCCCATATAAACCTAGAGTTTTAGATTTTCAATTTCTATAATCTGCAAAGCAGCAACGTAGTCATGCCACTCTAAGGACTGGTAGAACTGTTTGGAAATCTTGATAACCCTTCGTTTCAAATCAGAACTTTCAGATGAACAAAGTTTTGAACAAAGTCAGCCCCATGGACTGACTGAACGCTGTGTCAATTACATATTACTGTCTTCTGTTCTTATAAGAGGGGTGGTAAATGAAAGAGAGATTATAAATTAAGTCACTGGTTGTTCTTATTTCTAAGCTCTTGCCTATGCAGATTGTGGAGTCAGGGCACCAAAATCTGGGGAGTGACTACTCCAACAGCAAGAATTAGAAAAAAGCAATACCTAAAGCCCACTTGATTATTTTTTTTTTTTTAATAAAATAGTAAAAGAACAAATTTCACTACACTTGCAGGGGCCAAAAACCTTACTGGAATAAAATTTACAGAGTTAATTGAAAAAATGTAGATAATTAATGAAGGTGGCATTCTTACCTTACAGACAGATTTATTCAACAATGCCAAAATATTTTTGCTGTTTATACCTTGTTCAAGTAAATAATGATTGCATGTCTGAAAAAAAAAATCAAAAATCTCAGTCAGTAAATAAATTTTCAATCAATATTCTTGGACAAGGACAAAGTCAAGACAGTCAATTAGAAGTAATCTAAGTTTAGGAAGTCTTACGAACCTATTCTGAGTACCTTATCGACAATTTCAGTATAAATTAAAACCACATCCCTCTGTGTCCCTAGGGAGGTAACGTTAAAAACAAACCTCAAAGTGACTGGTTATAATTTAATTAGGTATCAGTCTATTAAAAAAAAAATAATGAATATTTTGATATTCAAATCATTAAAATGAGACTTCAGACATGACTAAATTTCACATAAAATTGCTTAAATCTAGTAACCTTAATTGCATCAGATAGAGAAGGTCTGTCTTCAGGGTTTTTCCTTGCCATATCCAGAAGAAGTTTTTTAAATTTTCTTGGCAATGCTAGTTTCTGACTCAGTGGAACACTGTATTTTGCAGCCATCCACAGAACTGCAGCAACACCATAAATGCAGACCTACAGGTATAACATAAGAGACAGGTAAGATGTAAACAGATCAAAACAAGCTTGCACTTTAAAACCAATTGCAGCAAATTATCCAAAAATTTCCCTCATTCCCTGCAAAAACATAATGACTAGAGCTTCTAAAATACAGATCACTTTTGGCTTTTGAAGATGCTGATGAACGTCCCAGCCCATTTCAAAAACTAGTTGTTATGCATGCAGGGCCAATAACAGTAGCTAATTTTCTACTGTTGAAGCAACAGACATAATTTGTCTTATCCTTTGCCTAGGAAAATTATTCAGGAAAAAAGTGGTTTTAGAACTCTTTTGAAGCACTCTTTTCTCATGTAAAAACTTAGATTGCTGCAAGCTTTAGAGTTCTACCATCAAACCTAGCCAGCCACAATTTACTTAAAAAAGGCCATGATAATTCAGTAAGTAAATGGCACACAATAATTATAAGCTAGCCAGTACAAGTCATATTTCACAGAGAAGATTACATCAATCAGAAGAACGAGGTACTGTATATTTATTTTAGCAATTATTGTGCTACCTGCAGCTAGACCAACTGAAGTTGCCATGATGATGGACCTTGAAAAGTACTTGATCTTCACGAGCTTTCTTGTTTTATTTGACAAATTACAATTTTCAGGCAGAGACAGATTTAGTCTACTTAATGCTTAGTTTACATATGTTAGCATGTACTACAAATACAATTTTGACAAAGTTAAAGCACCATTCTTCTTCACATTGCCTCTGAAAGGTACTAAAAAGGCTCAAGAGACAGAAACCTAAGCACAGTACTAAATAATGTGGTCCTATAAAACAAGGTTTCCTAGCATTCTTTTGAGCAAGGTGAACCATAAATCGATGGGTCCGGATGGAATGCACCCGAGGGTGCTGAGGGAGCTGGCAGAGGTCATTGCTAAGCCACTCTCCATCATCTTTGGTAAGTCATGGGCAACAGGAGAGGTGCCTAAGGACTGGAGGAAAGCAAATGTCACTCCAGTCTACAAGAAGGGCAAGAAGGAGGACCCGGGTAACTCTAGACCGGTCAGCCTCACTTCCATCCCTGGAAAGGTGATGGAACAACTTGTTCTTGGCACTATCTCTAGGCATATCAAGGATGAGGGGGTCATTAAGAGCAGTCAACATGGCTTTACCAAGGGTAAGTCATGTTTGACCAACCTTATAGCCTTCTATGAGGAAATAACTAGGTGGATAGATGATGGTAGAGCGGTAGATGTGGTCTATCTCGATTTCAGTAAGGCATTTGACACTGTCTCCCACAGCATCCTCGTAGATAAGCTGATAAAGTATGGGTTTGGTGATC
>VZRW01008746.1:341624-378590 GCA_013398125.1 Aegotheles bennettii
AGGCTGAGGGAGCTGGGTCTCTTTAGCTTGGAGAAAAGGAGACTGAGGGGTGACCTCATCCATGTTTACAAATATGTAAAGGGTGAGTGTCAGGATGATGGAGCCAAGCTTTTGTCAGTAATGACTAATGATAGGACAAGGGGCAATGGTTTTAAACTGGAGCATAGGAGGTTCCATGTAAATATCAGGAAAAACTTTTTCACTGTGAGAGTGACAGAGCACTGGAACAGGCTGCCCAGAGAGGTTGTGGAGTATCCTTCACTGGAGACATTCAAAACCCGCCTGGATGCGTTCCTGTGTGATGTACTCTAGATGACCCTGCTCTGGCAGGGGGGGTGGACTAGATGATCTTTCGAGGTCCCTTCCAACCCCTTAGATTCTGTGATTCTGTGAACTTCCTTGTTACATTGCATTCTTTCCTGTTCACCTTTGAACCACTTGAACTGTTGAAAAAAAATTACTAATACGTACAAAAAAGAGAAGAAAGCAGCTCCACCAAACCAAACACAATAAAAATTCTTCCCTTTAGGCTCAGAATTCCAAGAGGTGAATGGGATCACAATTTTAACAAAAATTTATTTATTTAGGAAAAAATTGCCATTCAATCCAGCACATCCTTCAAAAAATTTCCTTTTGCTGAGGTACTACAGTTATTGTGACTGGCACTACACAGTCTTGATTCCCATACCACAATTCTAACTAAATGTTCGTAACAACCAAAAAGTTATACAAACATCAGAAAAAAAGCCAAAAAAACAGGTCAGCTTATTCTATATATAATTTTGTATGAAAACAAGGAAAAAAAGATTACTTCACATCTTCTAAAGAAAAAGAATAAAGCATAAAGAATTTAGTATTATAAATTTCTACTGTATGGTGAAACTGCTGTACTATATTTCAGGACTAGCTTAAGTTTCTGAAGCCTTTGAAAAACCTGCACCTTGGATCAAAGCAGTTTAAGAAGAAAGAGCAACTTTAAAGAAGATACACAAACATTTTCTAGTTACAGATAATTTTACAGAAAGACTCTGTTTTTAGTAGATTTTTAATGATTTTTTTTTCTGATTCATGACTATTATGCCTAATTTTAAAGGCCTCATGGGGCACAAGGTACAAGTTAGCTAACCTCTTTTCTTGGTACTGAAAATTCTGTTTTCCCAACTCTTAAGATCACTGTGGTACAGTTGCAGTGGAGACAAATGCTCACCTGCTATTTATTAACATTTTAATCATCTTTGGTCTGAGAGCTCCTTATGGCTTGCACCTATGGCAAGAAGCTCTAGAAAAACTGTATTGGTAGGAGACATAATTCATAGTGTTGCCACAGTAAAAATATGCTTATAGTGATATTTTTATCCAGTCTTCCAAATGAGATTAATGTATACAACTGTCCTTCAATAAAATGTGTAACAAGCTACATAACCTACCACATTACCTTCTCAATATCCACATCCTCTTCTTCAATTTCAGGAGCTAAATAAAATACATCACAAGATTCTAAATGAGAAAAGAAACCAAAAACAAAAGGTAAGATATTTGCTTTCTTCTCCACTCCCCACCAAAAGAAACAAAAGCAGAGCATGCAATGGATTAGTTTACCTTCAGCTTTTGGAGTTGTAAAGAGGATACTTCCATGGCAGTCAATCAGTACAGAGTCCAAGCATAAGACCACTGCAAAACAAGCCACAAAAGGGTAAGCCATAATAAGTATCTGTTCTTGTAATTATTTGACACTAATAAAAATAAATAATTTTAAAAGGAATTTGCCATGTCAGCAATTACCCTATGATAAATGATGCTTTAAATAACATTAATGCTAGAACAGACACCACCCAGTAAAGAGACAGTAGATGCGTAATCATCCAAAGCAATTCCTGCAGAACAAAGACAAGAAAGTAAACCAAAATGGGATCACAATAAATAAAAGTACTTAGAATACTGGGAGTTTATTCTCTTTATATCCAGAATTGAAGAGGAAGACCAAGAAAGGATCAAAACAAAAAGGAAATACAACAGCTAGATGTCCTCTACTCTTCTAACAACGTACCAATAAAAGATAGTCAATATATCCTAAGTGCTTAATCTCTCCTCTTTTCCCTTCACCAACCCCACCAAAATACAGGGTTCATTCTCTAGAGACAGCTGAGACATAAGTGGCCACATCCAGTACTCCTGTAGGTGGGATGGGATATGGAGTCCAGTTTTGCACAAACAGTTATAATCACTGAAGTATTATGTATTTGCAAGATAAGGCCCTGTAATTTTACATAGTTAGGAAGGAGATAACTGACTTCTAAAGCTACTTTAAATTATCTGAGGTCTTCAAGAACTTAACCTTAAGGCAATGAGATAACGTTATATAAATTCAATCATGAAAAACTTGGGTAAGACTGTGTGTTATCATATCTTCAAAGCACACTGTGATTTAACGTGTTTCAATATAACAAGCCAATTGGCTAGCAATGTAGTCCCACCTTTGGAGACTACCATCAAATACACTGTTCTCTTATTAAGAACAGAGTACCAGGAGAATAAATTCTTTCATTAAATTAAATAAATGTTTAAACATTAAAATTATTGTTTATTAAATAAAATATTAAAAATGTCTAAGAGAAAAATATTAATTTATTATTAAATAATAAATTCAAGAGGTCTAAGAAAAAAACAAAGAAAAAAGAAAATAATCCTTTTGGTTTTGTATTTACCATTAAATTGGTCACTATGCTTAGTGTAAGTAAAGGTTTGCCTACTACCTTCAATAATATTGAAACTGGACCCAAACTATGCATCTCGAAAAGCAAGTATTTTCTGAACTGGAATCTATACTAGTTATTTCTGCAGAGGCAGCTTCCCTGAGAATTCCTCATGCTCACTGTTTTTGCTTCTGAAGAGTTAATGCCTCTGGCCCTGAATCTATAACACAGTACAACATGAAAATTCTCACCTGGGTCCTCTAAAGCACCATGTAAGCAACATCCTCTGATAAGAGGAGAGGAAATAAGTCTCAATAGAGGGTACAAACAACTTGCACAGCAGGATTGAATTTAAAAATACCAAGAAGAAGCTAGCTCTGGGATATGTTTCTTACCCAGATAATTCCTGCTTAGGATAATGAAAGAAGTGTAATCAAGGAAGGAGGAAAGGCTGTTTAAGTGAATAAATAATAAATAATCCAGCTTGTTCCACATTTCATGTACTTAACTATGACTCACCAGCTACCAATCTTTCTTTACCAGTGTTAAGACAACACATGTCTAACAAATGTTTTATATGACATCAGCTTCACCTTTAATAAGTTAATATCGTTCAAAAGGAATGCTGAGAGAGCGCTCTGTGTGTGGGGGCACTGAATGAGTAACACCACTCTAAATCATTCCACAACGCACTCTCAGAACATGCAGAGAACCCTCTGGCAGAAATATTCTAAATCTGAAAGCAGTATTCAACTTCAAGGTAGCTTTATTTGTCAAATATGGAATTTTAAGCAAGGTGCCTTCTGTTTAGTGGTTCGTATCATTATGTTCACTTCTCCAGGCTACATAAAGCTCAAATCACAACTCAATCTTTAGCATTTTGAAGACTTAGGTATTCTGGGTTCATGTAAGTACGGTAACAGAGGCTGGCTAGGCATATTAAATTAGAATCCAAGCCACTCTGTGCAGTTAACTGAAGCCTTGATAAACATCAGGAACATACTATGAAGCTGAAATAATCCTTCTGTTGCAAGGTACATAAAATACTTTTAAGGGCAACATTGCTTAAAGTGCTCACAAATCTCCATTTATGGCCATTTTCCTTTTTACCAGTTTCATATCATAAAAGATAAAATAGCTGAAGCCAAAAACCAAAAAGATGCAGTAGGTTTTCTGTACCTTACTATCCAATTGTTTATATTCAGTTACAGACTTCAAACTCATCCCTGTCCAAAACCTCAAAAGCAGGCTTTTTAAATCAAGAGAAAGGAAAGGCAGGATGGTGGTGGTGGAAACCTCTGCTCTGTTTATCGTAACTGCTACAGATTTATTATTATATAAGCTAAGCCAACGTTCAAAATGCCTATGGAAATTTAAGATGGTCTTCTCCCAAGTCACATACAACACATTCCAACTCTTTCAAAGGATAGTTCCCCATTCCTCTTCCAGAAGTTGACTTCTGATAATTCTTCTATAAACTGAAGCATAGAGAATGTGGAAGCAGTAATGCCATGACAAGACCCTGGGTGCTTTAAACCCACAAAGCCCTGTGTTGTCAAAAATACATCAGGAATCATTTGTCACAAAGAAATCCAGACAAAAAAGGAAATGTTATGTTTACATATATAAAAAACTCATTTCCTCTTGCTTCAAAATACAAGCCCCAAGTGCTTTTCTTAAAAGTCACAGTACAGTTTCTCCACCTCCAAAATGTCCAAACACAAAATTTGTTTCACTGCCTGAAGTCAAAGATTTGTTTCCCTCACAAAAGGCATCGAAACTCAGAATAAAGAGAAAATAAGACATTCTTATATATGGAAGAAAACTCCAATTTGAGTAAAAGTTCCAAGTCACAATTTAAGAGAACGAAGTTTGAAATTATTTTTTTCTGTATGCAAAGTGGAAGTAGAAATATTTTGCATCAACAGAATAAAGAAAACATTAATACAGTGAACATAAGTAACTAAGCAAATATTTTAAAATAATTAAGACTATACCTGGATAATCTATGCAAGTCTGCAGAGTACATAAACACTCATAACATAATGCCCAGAGTTCACAGTCTGTCAGAGGTTTACCATACCAGGACAACAGAAGTTTTAGAGAGATCCACTGCAAAAAAGAGTGAGGATGCAGAAAGTTATTAAAAATTATCATAAAACAAAAATGTTTACTGATGAAATGAAAAAAGTAATCCTAATATCCAATGCACTCACCTAAAACCGTTAAGAAAAGGTACTTACTGCACTTGTCAGTAATAAACTAGTAATATTTCTTATTGAAAAAGCATTGCACAGTTAGCTGTATAGATGAACCAGTAGTTTCTTAATTCCACAACAGAAGTGTAATTCAAGTGAGATTTCAGCAAGAATAGAAGTATTTCAAGAAATGTGAGCTGTTTGGAAGCTCCTCCTTATTGTACTAAGGAAAGACTCTTTCAGAATGTCAAAGACGACACATAATTATAGGGATACCACCTAGACTTCAAACCACAAAATCCCAAATGATCACCACCAACTAAAAAAAGCCCACATTCAAACCCTGATTTACCCTGACAGCTGCATTACAAGTCTTACCTTAGAGATTTCATCAACACTTGTTCTTCTGTGAAAGATGTTAACAATATTGACAGAATTAACGACAGGTTTATTTGAAGTCCAAGCACGTTGTTCTCTTTTTAATCACTGGCTGCTCAATTTGTAGTAACAGCATCTTTTTTTCTGGTTATCAATTTAGCTTTTGATATTTGGCATAATACCTTAATGTGACAAAGATACTGCTCCATGGAAACTTACTGTTCTTCAGGGAATCCGTGTTTTACGTTTTGCAGGGGTTTTTTTGGGTGAATATAAGAACTTGACATTGATAGAACTGTACAGACACCTTCCTGATCAAACTTATCACTACTAGTGGCTCTTGACATCAGCTGGACTTTACAATATCCATTCAACTACCAAAGGAACAGTAAAAAACCTCTGGATTAAAGCGGACCCATCCAACTATTTTAGGAAACAGCACAGCACATTTTGTTGCATATGCAGCTGTAAGATAGTAAATTATCTCTAAATGTCAATGTTAGGCCATACTGAGGAAAAGAACTACCAGAAGCAAGTCAGGAGACAGAAACAAAAATGAAAACCTCCAAACTGTTCCATTGTCTTCACAGACAGATTTATATCCCAATCAATGTTTGTAAAATCTAAATAGATTAAGGGTCTCTCTCACACACAACAGTAGTACATCATTACGTTTGACAAATCAGTCTCTACACTGTCATTTTTCATGATCCTGGCTATGAAACACCCTTCAGTGAGGCACTATTTGAATTTTATCATAAAATATGTAATGAACAGACTACTGCAGTAACTTTCATCAAGATCGACAAACAGAAATAGTTTCCCTGCAATCTATGGGGAGGAGAAAAAGAACTATGTTAATTTCCGTAGCTGAAACTTTGTTGATAACCTATTTTTTACTAGAAGTCCTCCTGAAAGAATGAAATACTTAGGGCTCAAACTGTTTAAATATTCCTTGAAGGTGAGCCAGATAAACTATACGTTTTTAACACGATGTGCCAGCAAACACACCTTTTGATTTACTTAAAGTGTTCTATATTCTGCCCACATCCAATATACATAAATATGAATTTGGTGCTTTTATTCTCCTATCCTCCATTGTGGCACATTGCCAAAATTAACTTTAGCATTGACCGTTTTGAAGCCAGGTAATAACATTAAGCTTAATTTTAAAATTTTGCTATCATCAGCATCTTAAGAGTGCAGAACTCCTACATCAATGTGTTCTTTCATTATATCTAGAAAAGTAAGCTCTTGAACTGTCTGATAAAAAAACTAAAACACATCAATTACACAGCAGGAAGGAAGAGGTCAGATAGTTAAAAGAATGAATTAGTCTAGAGAAAATTCAAAATAGAGCTTCATACTGTTGGCTGATTACTATCCCTGATCAGTGCTGCATTCCCTCCTCCATAGCATCCTAGTTCTCATGTGCCTCAAATGTCTTTGCTCACAGACACTTTAGAATGAAAGCAGCAGCCAAATCTTCAAATTCACCCTGCATAGCTGATATGAACAGAATGAAATCAGAAGAGGAATTCCACAGATTGACTAGAACATTAAGAAGGTTTTGGGATTTGGGAATACTTTTGCAGTAAATATGTATTACTGCCACATGTTTCTTTAAGAGAATCCCTCCTCTTGAACTTTATGTCCCTATAGGCTCTAAAAGCTGCAGCAGAGACAGAGACTTCCTCTATCGCATATACAAATCATCTCTTACTTCAGAAGGTAATGAATAGATAGCAAGGGGAAGAAGAACCTCTCATTAAACTGGAGACTGAAGCTAGTTGTACAGCAAAAAGCTGAAAGGTATTTCTCATCACTTTTGCTCTCTAGAGGAAGAAAGAAATGACAGAAAGAGATTTAAGCACAGCAGAAAAATATGAACACGCCCCAAGAGCAGCAGCAAAAGTTTATAAGAAAGAAGAAAGCGTCAATGATAGGTAACAAATTAGGGGATGAAAAGACACTGGAAACTGAAATTCTGCTTCATAAGAAAAAACGGACGTAGGAAAAGCAAATCTTAGCAGAAGTGAGAATCACTGTCATCCACATGATGGCCAAATTAATCTGAGTCAGGCCAAAAAAGTATGCAGTCTGGTTACAGATTGGTCAACACTTTCTGCAAGTATCCTAAAAAAAAACATTAATCTTCAGACATTAGTATTGCTAGTTAGCATTCATATGCTAGTTGTTCTCCTGTGATACTAATAACTGACTGCATTGCTATTGTCTCTTACTATAATTCAAGTGTCTCCTCACCTTGACCGTATCAAAAGTTTATTTTTAGCCCTGAAAAACTAGCAGAGAATGTCATTCTTCTAGTGTCCTGATTATTCCAAATGCTTACCTTCCTCTATCAGACAGCGAAAATGCTGGAAGACTTAATCTGAAGACTGAACGTTCAGACCTGCTAGGAACTTGTCCATCTAACATCTTGTAAAAGTGATCTGATATAGCCAAGCTACACACGACACGTTTCATCACACATTTACTTCTGTGATGAAAAACTCATGCAATCTGGTTAAAATAGTTTCCAATATACTTCTCAATCTAACTTTATCAGGCAATTTTTATTTAAACCTCAAAGCAGGTATTTAACCTAATGCACATTCAAATTCCACTAAACCTGGCTATGTTTTGGTAAATATTTAAGTGTAAAACTCCCTTATTTAGGCATCTGTCTCAGGTTAGGTTGTTTTGTTTTTTAAGATGCAAGCCTCTGGTTCATAGCCATTACTATTTTCTACAACTTAAAAAAAATCCCACTGAACCATCAAGAAAAAAACATCTGAAGTGCTAGAAAACATATGATTAAAATTTTGAGTCAAACTGCCTGTAGGATGTGTTGTTTCATAACTATCTATTCAGACATTTTAGCAAAGCAAGCTCAGGACAACTGTCCAGCATCCATAAGGCCTCCAGTCTACTTAATATAAAGCATTATTTTAATATTAATATAATTTATTTATAACATTTTATATAATTTATAACATTTATTAATATATTATCACTAGTGAAATTGCATCAAAGAACAAATAAAATTATAATCCAGTGCCTCTTTCTGAAATTTTTTCTTCTTCTAAAACAGACCTTTCCATAACACAAATTATAAAACTCAGTTTTTAAAGTAAGAAAATGTTTTTCACAGCACAGAAATATGAAAAAGCCACATGACTGAATATTGCCTATAGCTACATACTGGTGACATTTTGTTTTATGCCAAAAAGATTGCATTTTAAACTTCACTCGTTGGAAAAGTGGTGTTTTTTCTTCAGTGCTGCAAAGATCATTTAATAGATCTTTCATTTCATTCTTGGTACCAGAAGTGTAAAACAAAACTTTTCAAAGCATTCAGACTATGCCAATGTAATGTATTTTATGAACATAATGCTGGCTTATTTTAAACAGCCTAAGCAAGATTTTCACTATCCTTCTCTTCAGTACTATTCTGGGAATAGACAACTTTTCTTTCTTTTAGTTGTTATTTCCCCAGTGTTCTAGTGTCATTCTCTAGCTACATGGCTTTTCACTGCTCTCATGCTTGACTTGGTATGAATGACCAGCAGAAAACCAATGTGTATGTGCCAGGTTCCCGTTAACCCTCCCCATGTGAAGGCCATAGCATTCGAATCAGAGAAACATTTAAAAGCGTTAGAGATGACACACCTGATTGGAATGAAATTGGTTAGAGAAATAAAAGATCCCCACTCAAACTTGAAGTGAAAAATATTTATTTATGGCATGCAAAACTATAAAAAAATACTAGGAAAACCCTCACAAGATACATTGCGGTAGCCAGACATAAGCAAGCAAGTATTTTTAGTAATGCTTACTAGCAGTAAAGCACATAACATTAAGAAGCAGTGTTGGGCTACTAGAAAAATATTGCCCACTGGAGAAGTATTGACAGGTAAGAAAAACCTGTCTGTTCTCCAGAGTAGACAAGGTTGATCTTCAACCTGATGGGACTGGTATTGCACTTTCTCTAAAGAAAAAAAAAAAAAAAAAAGAGATGCTAGAGATACTATTCCAAAAGCTCTATTTGCTGCAATCATGCTTATCTGTTATAGCAAACTAGTGAAAGAGCAGTGCTGTAAATCTGAGGTGTTTTCCATTTAGCCCAGAAGATAGAAATCATATTAGGGCTTCACATTTTTTGTGCCTTTGCAGAAAATGAACAGACACCCAGACTCAAGTTTTAGCTTCTTAAAAAACCCCAAACATTTTTAGGTATTTGGTAAAATTCTGGCACAGAGAAACGAGAGGGAACTTGAAGGTGTACAGAGACAACAGTAGTAATTTTTTTTCACATAAGAGACAGGTAGCACAATACGGCTTTACTTTTGCAGTTGTTGGGAGGTAAGACAAAGGCAGAAACTGCTATGTTTCACTAGGGTGAGGAATAAAATCTGTTTTCCAAAAGGGGAAAAAGAAGCTGAAAACATTGAAAAAAACCAAAAAGATGTGAGAAACCCCTTATCTAACAAGACTTAGAGTCTGCCATGCAGTTCAGTAACTACTGAAAATGAATGACCCTTCTTCAGAAAACAAAGATTACCAGGCTAGAAGCTCAGCATTTCAGGGAACAGAGAGCCATTTCAGAAACCTAGGTGTTGCTCACAGACGCCGATATATTAAAAATGCTTTTTTTCCACCCTACAGCATTTAAATAATTAAAATGTTGTGGGTTTTTGGGGGTTTTTTGGGGTTTTTTTGTTGTTTTTTTTTTTTTAAGACCAATTTAGGATTTTAACAAGCTCTGAAGAGCATATTTTTACATGGCAGAACCTGAAATTTGCTGGAATTCACTATTCAAAAAAGAATACAGACCATGAATCTATAAAACCTTTCTTCTACTGAAAACACAGCTATAAAGCTCTGATTTCATAGACAATAACCACCCTGTTACCTTCATTTCAGTTCATATATTTTGTAACATAGCTTATTAGTGTAGCTGAAATAATAGTTACCTTTTTAATTCACTGTGATTGTCCTGTGGTTCAGCAGGAATAGGATAACACTTTTACTAAGAGCCTACTTGGAAGAATGAAATTCTCGTCAGGCTGAAAGACTACTATTTAAATTGATGATGAAATATTTGAAGAAAAAGGATTTTGGAAGAATGACAGAATAACCTGAAAACATATTTTGGTTAACTTTCCTGTGTGCCAATCTTGAGTCCTGTTGCAGGAAAAGCAACCAGGACTTTCATTAAAGCTTTTAAATTGTGTAAGAATTTTTTGGAAACTATAATTCTGAGCAAGATTGTTTTCTTCAAAGTATCTTCATGTACCCAGACTTAAACTGTTGTCCTGATAATCCAGTAAGGACAAAATATAGGTCTTATTTCAACAAATATTTTACTCCTTAAAGAAGAATCAGCCACAATACACTCAATTTGTATTCTTAAGTGATGACAGCTTGTTCACCACACCTCTCTAGTTAACATAGAGGCTTAAGAAAGCCACTTCCACCTCAAGGCAAGTGACTTAAGTATAGTACCTTTATTTCTTGGAATGAAAAAACAATAAAAAAACCAAACCAAAAAACCTCAACAAACCAGCTGCAGTGGTTTTATAGCAGTCAGATGGCCTTATCTTAGCCATCCCCTCCATGACAAATAACATGCAAATTAATTCCTAGGTTTATACAGTTTAGCATTAAAAAATATAAAATCTCCATTCAGAAAAGATATTTGCACGTAAGATGAAAGACAGTTGTTTCTGTTGCTTGAATACTAAGACATATATAGATTTCTGTATACTAACAAGTTTTCTCACAAGAAGTCAGTGACTGAAATTGCTATGATCCTCATTAGAAATACCAGCACATCTAGCAAATAAAGCAGGTTCATGTAAATCTGGAGTAAGAAATAATCTAAAAAAAAGCAGATGACTTTGGAATGATTATAAATCTGATTAATACTTTGCACTTTCTTCTGAATATGCAAGGTTGGATAGTTCAAAGCAGGAAGGAAAAAAAAAAGGATGTGTCTACAATAACTGGATCTCTTCCCAAAGACTGAAGAATGAACCTGCAAGATTTAAAAACTAAATAAAGGGCTCAATGTGCATACAATGAGTAACTCCCTCCGAGCGCAAAACCATGCCATGTGGTAATTATCCATATTTACTATCGTCCTACAGTAAGAATTTAGTAAGAGCATGTTACTGAGGAGAGAAGAGACAGGGAAAGGAAAAAAGCAGTTAGAACAGAATCTTCAACATTGCATTATTTTTTTTTAGCTATGATGAACCAAAAGGTCTTTACACACTTGATAGTCCTAGGTTACTATTCCAGTGGAGGTGCCTGGGCAAGGTGAAAAGAGGGATGGATGCAGACTAAATATAACCCTAGATGCCACTGCATGGGGTGGCTGGAAGACTATCAGCCAAGGAAGAAGAACAAGATTGAGTTGTCAGTAGACAAGTAAGGGAAAAAAAAATAATCGACATCTGTACCTAAGCATAATTTCTAGAAATGAAATGTGTGAAGTTTGTGCTGCTCATTTTTATCAAGTCACAGCAAGGCTGGAGAAGCATCAGTCATCCTGCATTTTTAGCCAGCAGTTCTCCTATCACATGGATTGTTTACATCACTGAGTGTGGCACAAGAGAAAAGCATCTAGTCAGAGACCAAACTTGTCCACCCTGAAAATATGTGATTTGAGCAGAGACCATACTATACTACCTATCAAAAAATTCTAGTAGACGAATACCAGCTCTCTCTCTTGGCTATTTATGAAGACGAAATGCTTGAGACAACATATCAATCATATTGTGCACATACTTGAATTCTACCATGAAATATACATAACAAACACAGAGGTGGTAATTTAAGAACATAGAACAGATACAGCACATGTACAATTTTCAAAAACTTAAATGCACATGTAGTTTTAAAAAAAAAAGTGGAGTCGTTTCACCTCTCAAAGCAGATGGGATATTGCCATTGATTTCAATAAGGTCAGGTTTACAGTCAGGAACTCTGCGATTTTCATAAGCACCTGGGTGGCCCACTGCAAGGTAGTGAACTTTATGCATTGACAGTCATGTAAAGAGTTAAAAATCTACATACGCTTTGGTAATGTGCTCTTGCAAATGTAATCAATATTAAGTATGCCGCTCTAACAACATTAGCAAGAATACTCCATTCGTAAAAAAAAAATAAATTAAAATGAAAGCTGATTTGGCAATAGCATAAATTTCACTGTAGCACTACTTTTAAATAGGAAAAAAGGATTACCATGTTTCTAATATTAACTCTTAAAGTGTATAGACTAGCAAAGTTTGATTTTCCAGTATGCCAAAGGGGGCAAGGGGCAAAGCAATCATATAATATTTAACTCATTTCATCTCCACATAAGTGACTACAGCAACTATATAATGAAGACTTTATTTTTACTACCTGCTCATTACTTTTGATTTCTGACCCTCTGCCTCCACAAAGATTATCTTCATTATTGTTTGCGCTCATTGCATCGTTGCTTAATTCTGGAGACCTAATTAGATCTGATCCATATCTGTTTCCACTGGGTTTTGTCGTTAACACTGAAGCCATCTTGTTAAAATATGGTAAAGAATTTTCATTTGACCCTTGAAAGGTTTCAGAAGAGTCTTCCAACGTCATGTAATTGTCTAGCATTTTTTCTCCAGCAATTGAATGATTTGGGCCTTTTAGCATACTAGCTGTATTTGGCATTTCAGAGGTAGCATCAGAACAGTCTTCTTTGTGATCAGATGAAGCAAAACCTATCTTTTTACCATTAATAAGTGACATATGTTCTTCTAGATTCATGCCAGACACCTGTGTGCATACACATGGAGCTTCTAAATGAAGATCATTAACCTGGTGAGTCTTTGGTTCTATTTCTGGTGGACTACTAATAGCAAATGTATTAAGATTTCCCTTTGAAAAAGCAACCTCATTATTATTGTCTAGAGGTAGTAACTCTTGTGTTAGCAAGTGATTTTTCCTAGCTATTGGTCCACTGTTGGTTACAGAAGTAAAAAAGTTATTTGTATCTGCAGGTTCAAGCGGTAGCTTTGGAAAGGTTTTAATTTTTCTCAAAGAACCTTTCTTAAAAATGCCATCTCTCTCCAGGTCAATAACACATGATTTTATATCCAAAGCAACACTAGCAAAACTGTCAGTATACACTGCATGTTTGTCCTCTTCTTTGCTCTTTGTAGTTTGAGTTGCAAGTTGGGAATGTTGAGTTTTCTCATTATCCAGATCAATTTGCATTTCCTTTAAACCACTTTGTCTGCCAGTCACCATGGTAACTACAGAAGAGTCCTTATGACAGGTAGCTGTCACATCTTCCACTGCAGACGAATCACCTGCTACGTTGTTTTTCTCATTTGAATATAATTTAGATCCCAAACTTCTCTGACACATTCTTCCCTTCCACATGTTATCACAGACATCTAGATGCAAAAAACAGATGCTTATATTAAATGTGTATTTAAACTTTCTAATCTTTCCTAGTAAATCTTAATATTGCTTTTGCTGCCGCTGCTGTTGTATATCTTCAGTATGTAACAAAAATTCAATATTTCTGGAGAAGTCACTTTAAATTATAAAGCACACTCTAAATACAATAACTACATTCATTAAGAGTCGCACGTCCCCTGCTCCCCACACCCAGTCCACAAATATTTAATAATGACTTGTTGATATCTAGAAAGGAACCTATAACAGGAAAGTACACAAGCATAGTACTTTAAAAATCATTAGATATGAGGCAATCTAAAATTCTAGACTAAATACATTTTAAGGTTACCTTGAGAAGCACCAAATGATTCAATTGAAAGAACCCTTCTTCCAACAGCAGACAGGCTTCGACAAATATTACTTGATGAAGCAATCTTCAGTTTTTCTTCACATAGTGACAAAATGCTCTAGAGAAAATTAGCGTTAAATACTTATTTAATAATTAATAGATTTGTGAATTTTGACTAAAGTGAATCCTGTTAACTCACACAGTGCATCTGAATTTATATGGTGCTACATTAGAGGTCTTCGTTGCACTGTTCATTATAGTGTGTGTCTCTATTATGTGGATGAATTAATTTCTTATTTTTACCATGGGCTATCATGACATTATTTAATACAGTTCAAGTTTTAGCCTACAGTTACAACACAGAACAACTGACAAAAATTAATAATCTTAAATGTTATCCTTTATGAGTAACATACTGAAAATGTAAAAAGCTAGAGTGTGGATTTTTTTTTTAAACAGCCAGTGGTTCCCTTGAATTTAGACACAGGCAGGACGATGAATATTTTTATTACCCAAATCACATTCAGAGTAAACCCTGAATCTTTTAAAAACTGCAAAATAGAAATATCTAGAAAGCACTATTCCCAATTAGAGAAAACAGTCATTATTGGATGACAAGAAGAAACAGTATTATACATCTCTAATCTGTAGACTAAGCACCATTTGATGGCGCTAGCATTGGTCTTACACACAATTAAGTACAGACATTCCACATTTAAAAACGTGTCATCATGGGCAGGAAGTAGAAGAGAGCTTCCTTTCCAAATGCATCCCTGTTTCTTCAGTAGCTATTCCTAGATGAACACTGATGAGACTTCACACAGCTCTGAGGAGCCACTCTTACTTCCCCATTAACCTGTTCAACTGCACTTCTGCTGTTTTGAGTGGAAGGACGAAAATGGCTCTGTTGGTTTGCATATCAGATTGAAGGACAGGAAAAAGTGAGACAGGTATCCAGCTGTGTTGGAGTCTATTGGAAAGCCTAGAAAAGGGTTTTCCCTCCATACAGTTCCCCCCACGCCTTTCCACCAAAGGAAGGGCCTAGTGGAAAATGAATGGAAAAAAACACAATCACAAAACAACCTTCCTATATTATCCTAGACCAGCCTTGACCCACCCTGTTTTTTGATCTGATGCAAGCAGTCAGCAATACCTTTCAGGGACTATAGACCAACTGGAAATGATAGGGAGTGCTACATAATCCCTTTCCTCACTATGCTTGAAAGCAGACAAATAGAAATACGGGAATTGCTCAAGTAGGCTATATGTCAGGAATTGCCTCCTGCCTGGGCAGTCCTCAACCAGGGAGCCAATATTATTTGCTTTTAAAAATTCATTTTTCTGTTGCAGCACTCTTTCTGCCAAGTATTGCTTATAGATGCTATATGATTTAGAATATACTCTATCAGCTCAGGAAAAAGAAAAAAGAAAGAACAGAAAAGTAGATGGCACTATTCTGAAGTAGAAGAACTGAATCCAAGAAAAGTCACATTTGGACAACTGTTATTCTCTGGCTACAGTCTGAAAGTCTGCAAAAACAATGCGTTAAAGCCAAACTTTCATACATCAATGTCACATAACACCTTATTAGGTAACCAACATTTAGAATGTAAATTTTTTGAAAACATTGTCTTGAAAAATCCTATACATTTTCAAATTCTTTCTACAAATTAAAGGTAAAATAATAGGCTAAATGGAATAATATACAAAAACAACTAAGATATCTAATAAAATACTACTAAACATTTATATATTTACAGAAAAAACAGTCAGTAGTAATACTTTGAACAATGCTGCTTTGAACATGTCAGGGAACAGAGGTTTCCTGGGGCATGTGGTGCTTAGGGACATGGTTTAGAGATGGACTTGGTTGTGCTGGGTTAATGGTTGGACTTGATGATCTTAAAGGTCTTTCCCAACCAAAATGATTCTATGGCTCCCTCCATACCTTTCTTAAATGCAATTCAAACATCATTTGAGGCACCATACAAATTTCACAGCGTAATGCCTGTACTCTTACTTCTAACACCTCTCGCTAAACTAAATATTAAATGGGAAGAAACAGTTAATGAGAAAGTTTAGATCCACAAGTGTATTCCCCCAACCATATTAAAAATCAAACCACCGTAGAACATCCACTTTTCAGGTTCTATCTCCATTAGAGTTGGAAGAAAGAAGAATTTCTGTTGGGTCTGGAAAATCCTCAGCTTTCTTGCAAAATCTGAGTGCATTACATATAAAGACCATCTCGCTATCAATGAGCACACATTCAGAAATATTTGTCACTTTTTCTAAACAGAAAATTATGTAGGTCTGTTTTACCTCAATATCTGGCCTATTTTCAGGATTCTCTTCTTGCATTTGTTCCAATAGAGCATGCAGATCGTGTCCAAATTCTGATTCTGTCTCAGGTTCTACTATATATTCTATTGCTTCTTTCAACGTTGCACCCAAAGAATAGATGTGTGCCTGCACGAAGTATATAAAACAAAAGGCATTAAACATGGTACCAATTCTCTCTCTCCTGCCAAAAAAGCTCCAAGATCACAAGGGATCAGATTACACTGTTTGCATTTTTAATTTACAAGGTAACAGTTTACTGGAAAACTGGTTTAATTTAAACAGGATTAACAGAATGGGCTTCAGTCCTGCTCTGGGGGATATGCTTGTTGCAAAAAAAAATAAAAAAAATTAAAAAACCCCAACCCTATGGGGTCCACATAGTACCATTTTTTTCCACACCAATAATCAGTATTACAATTGTTCATTGACTATACTGAAGTATAAAACTCAGCCCCCTGTGTGTGTGCAAATAATATTTAAGTTAGAAGCATGCTGGGAGATTGAAGTGCCATTCCTCTTAACAGGAAAACAAAAAACCACTTTATATCTATTTTGTAAGTCCTATCAAACATAAGGAAAGCCAGCAGAAACAATACAGCATATCACTTGCCTCTGAAGACATTTATGAAACAATTTTAAGTACTCCACGTTTGCCACCTCTGCTTCTAAAGCCCACAACTTTGTGATGACCTCCAATAAGAATGGAGGTGAGCTAACAACTTTCTTAAATCTAGTGCTAATTTGTCGTACAACACTGTTACCTCTTAGTTTTAGAAGTTTTCTGCTTCCTAAAAAAACCAAAACAAAATAACTTTTCAGATCTGCTTTAGTAGTAATGTTAATTTAACCATGGTGGTTTGTATTTTATTACGTTTCATTCAGTCACCACAATTCAGTAAAATTTATAACCAAGATTATATGTGCAACTTTGTGTAACACTTCAATGGCAATGCAGTACAGCCAGGACTTCAAGTGTACTGAACACTGTCCTCTCAGGTTTACAAATACATACATAAATAAAAGAATGACCAGATTTGTACATTAAACCTGGTTGTACTAACACATCTGATATATGCTTTACTATTATTCACCCTATAAAGAAGACTAACTCTGAGGTCAAAATTAAGTTCTTCCCTCTGCCCTCCCCAATTTTCTAATGAAGGTGTATTATTCTCCAAATTGTATGAAGGAGAGGCAACTTGTTCCCCTGGTGTGCATATACATTTATTTTCTAGTGATGCAGGGCGCCTCTGTGAAGGGGAGTACAACACTACCTCATTAAGAAGCTCTGCATGTGTGAGCGTGTAGCTTGGATAGTCTCACTTCTCCCCTTTCCTCCACGCCCCCCCCAAATGAAGAAAGCATAAACTAGTGCTGACTGCTAGATCTAAAGCCTTAATTTACCCTTGGGACACAGCAAGATTAGGACAAAGGTCAGAAAAACAAACCATGTATCATCTGATCAAAAATGAAAAGATAAAAAAAAATTTTTGCAAAGCAGTAATTTCAGTCTCAAGTTCTCCACTATTATACAACTTCACCATCAAACAGACGAGGTAACTGAAGACTTCTGTTTTGCTTTTGAGAACCCCAGAGGAACTCAGACAGGAATTGTTACAATTTGTATTTTGATTTAGCAGAAGAATGAATGCAGTTCATCTACTCCAAGAGTAAGGGTTATGCCTTCCCCCCTTTTACCACATTAAGCTCCTATAACCCACTTACTGGCAGCAGCCCTACTGAACTGCACGGCTTAGACTGGCAGGATTTTTTCTTTTTTTTTTTTTTTTGGTAAGATAAATCAGACTATATTGGCAAAAGGATTCAAAACTATGAAGCCTGAGCAAATAACCACTAACAAGGTAAGGGGAAGACAGTTGTTTCTTCACACTTCCTGAAGTTACTGTTACCTCCACCCAGGCTTATTTCAGCTGCAGAAAGTGAAATACCCCCTGGACTAACAGAGTTACTCACAAAGAAAGTACAACTCCTATTAATAAATGTATAGAGGATGTTGGTCTTAAAGTCAGTACAAGTTAACTTGCTATAAAACAAACTAGGTATAAATTAACACCTTTTTACCCAACACTGAAGACCAGCAACTGCCTGAAAAAAATTAAAAAAAAAATCTAGATTTATACTTTCACATATTCCAATCTGTGGAAAAAATTTAACCAAAATTCCTTCCCCAACATCCAAGATTTTATGAAGATGGTTTTGGTTTTTTTTTCCTGCATATTGTTTCATAAGCTTTTGAACAGAGAAGAGGAAGTGAAGAGGGTAGAACTTATTCCTTTACTTTGATATTAAATACTACGTTTCACAGAGCTATGTCACTTTGCATTTCTCAATGGACAGTATAACAGAAAACTCAACATAAAGTTAAAAAAGAACATGGAAATAAAGTCGAACTCTTAAAAATTTAATACAGCTCTATTTAAATAACCTCTTATATAAATGTAACATGGTACTCGATATTATTTTAATAAAGAAAGAAGTTCATCACTCCTCTAAGAACTGGAGGAAAAATTCATCATGTACAAGTTACAGAGGTACACTATGCAGACCAAGAAATGTCAGAATACCAGATGAAATAATGCCATATAGCATGGGGACACCTTTGAATTCAGAAGGTACTTCTGAACAGAATAACCAGTTTCAGCCTCCCTATACCACTCCTAACATCAGGAATGGGTATAAAAATTGCATTATTGAGAAATTTGCTTTTAGACTCTAACATCCATTAAAAAAGTGACACCAAGCTTCACTGATGATACTTTAAAGATAATATATTGCTGATGTGCTTTTACATCATGTGGCAAAAGTAAGCAACACATTATATTTGCACTCTATCAGTAAATTTTGCACTTCTATTTATTCAGTATAGCATTCTATTTATAGAAATGCTAATGTTAACAAAGGCAGCAGGAAAAAAAATTAATCTACTTCTTCATTCTTGGGAAAAAAAAAAAAAGAGAGAAAAAGCAACTAAGACTCAAAACCAGATAATGTTGTAACACTTGGCATGTCCTTAAGAACTCACATCAGGAGGCAGGCTCTAGCCATGAAGTAAGAAGTAAAACCAGCTTACTTAAAATTGTCAACTTACTTGACATATTTCTTTTTCCTTGGTTGGTATTTAGCAAACAGAATACTTGTGGAAAACTCAGTAAACTAGAATATGGATGGAGGAGATTCTTGTTCCTGCCTCCTCTTTTTCTGTTCAGTTCAAAAGTGGTATTTTGAATGCGTCTACAAAAAGTTTATCCAATTAATAATTCTATTCACTGTGGGGCATAACTCATATCCCCTGGTGTGCCTTTAAAAGCACAAGTCCTCAAGGTGCAAGCAGACAGGCTTCTGCTCCCTCCATTTTGCTGTTCTGTTTTAAAGAAGTTCACTGCATCTTTTCTTGTACAAGGGAAAGGCCAGCCTCATATTGAATAAGATTTCCCCCCTGCCTCCCCCAAAAATTGTTCTGTTGACATACTTCCTTTCCTCTGATACCCGGGAAAGTCATTTTGAAGATGGCCATTTCAATCACCATAGCTTGTAATTAACTTCTTATGTCAAAGCATTTATTGGGAACTTCACCATCTTCTCCAACTTGAAAACTTTCTTTAATGTAAATCCTCTTCTTATCTTTCCCCTCTCCCAGCTCCCCAAACAGAACCACTGCCATCCCCACAAGAAAAGGAGAAAGAAAATCCAGCTATTTAATCAATTTCCTGAGCTGGCAGTAAACATAGTTTATGTGCCAGGTATTCCAACGTAACCTTAAGTCTCCTATCTGAACTGAAGCAATGAGAAAAGGAGTTTGTGATCATCCACTAGGTGGGGCGTTCCTCAAGTTTATGCATCAAATCTGCTTCTTCTACTTACCATACTGGGCTTAGGAAGAAAATGTCAATTTCTGGGAAAGGAGAGCAAGATGGTAAATACAATAAATAAAGCAAATTCCTAAGTATAAAATATCTAATGCTCACTCGAAGGGACTGTTTTCAATGAAAACACTCTTACCATTAAGGCAAGGTTTTTTTAGTATGTTTATAAGGAGGGTAACAAACAAATAAGAAAGGGCTGAAAACAAGTTTTCTTCTGGAAGACAAGCAAAAGACAAGCAAAAACTGGTATTGTATTGGCAGCTAGGAATTTTCTTAAAGAATTAACAGGGGTTTTTTTCATTAGTTTCTGAAAAAAACTAATTACTTTAAAACTAGCTAAGGAGAATATTTTTTTAATTATAGGAGCTTTTGCATTATAGGATAATAATATTAATAGCTGATATATAGCATGCATTTCAAGAAAGATCCAAAAGAAAAAAAAACAAACACAAACCCATCTCTTCACAATTCCTAAAGAGACTTTTAAGTTGAGGACTAAATGTAACTTGTTACAAAAATATCAACAGACTGCTGGCAAGACCGCACTACAGTATCAGCTTTAAAAAGGGCAAGGGGAAAAGGAGGAAATCACATTAGGAAACCAGATCTCCAGATTTGGTTTTAGAGATTACATCTACTCCTAGCCCAAAAGTTAGAAAGCGTAACAAGAATCATAGGTAAAGTCATAATTGTATGCATCACTGGAAAGGCTATCATGGGAATAATGTGTCCTCTAAAAATCAAAATGGCATCACGAAGAAAAGATGTTTGAGAAAAGTCACAAGTTTGACTTGAGGTCCTTAAAGTCTTCCTTTCAGCAACAGGTTAAGGGAGCTCATGTATTTCAGAGAAAAATTTGAAGGTCATAATCATACAAGTAGCTTCAAATGAAGATAACAACAAATACTAGAGTGGTTTCCAGACACAAAACCAGATAAAAACGCAAAAGGTGAAGATACTATATATTTTTAAAATGTTCAGGCTAAGTACTGGAAGCACTTACCAAGGGAGACAGCTTCTGCCATCATGTTAAAATTTAATATCATGAGTGAAATAAATTCAGAAAGACTTCTGTCAGTTCCAATCAAAAGTTACTTGACTTACTGCATGCCATTTTATGACCATTTAATACTTTAGGAAGTGAAATCAGAGAACAGTAATTATCCACTCTAGTTTTAAAATCTGCAAATCAAAAGACCAGGAGAGGAAGTAAAAGCTCTGAGCCTACACACGGAGCGTGACAGAGGTTCTGTTGTATTACAGCTTGGCAAGGCTGAAGAACTAAGCCCCTATAGTAACCCTTACTTGCAGACAAACACTACAGAAAAAAAGCAGACAAAAGAGCTTTTGAATAGTGACTGCATAAGCATTTAGCATATTGCAATTATGAATAATGACCATTTACATTTTGTGTTGAGTTTTCACTGAGTTCAGAAATGTAGGTCTTCAGCAGAACAGAAAAAGACAGATCATAATAGAAGCAACACTTCCTGTAAAATATTTCTGACTAAATGATAAGCTATGGGAATAGCGTAAGAATTCTTGGTTTCAATATTCATAGCTGACCCTTATTTTGCCTTTCATTTTTCCCTTTTTTTAATTGAGATTGCTGCACATATATAGATGTTTTCACCCTTTCACAATTCAAAGCATTCAAAGGTTCCACAAATGAAAGCTTCAGTGTTGTTATAAAACTCAAAGTTTTATAAACAAAATCAAGCTAACACTTGAGAAAAGTACGACTGAGAGAAAACATTTAATATCTACCTATGTGTTTTTTCAATGTACTCACCTAAAATGTACTATTTCTATGCAAAAGAAAGTCAGACAGCAACAAATTGAAAGGGAAACAGGCCTATTATTGTAATGCTTTTCTTCACTACAAAGAGACTAAGTGCCTTCCTGCATAACTGTAATTACTGAAAGGTGCTATATTAAATATCAGCTTTTTATTCATTTGGCACTTTGGATGTGTAGATAATTAGTCTGCAGAATGTGCTAAAAGTGCTAAGCCACTATAGACTATTCACAAAACAAAACTCCAGCTTGAACTGGTAGCAAATAGTGAAAAACCAATGCTTTCAACCAAAGCTGTACTTGCAGTTTGTTCCTTCTAACAACAGTTGCTACTTAGCTCTGTCCAAAAAACTTTTTCCCCAAAAGGCTTCTAAAAAAATGGGCACAAAAATGCAGCTACAGGTCAGATTTTCTCAAATAATCTGCTCACAGCTGAAGTTTGCTGCTATTTTAACTCTCAAACTGCCTTTTAATTTACCTGATGACTAAGTGAAAGCTTTCAACTTTTAATATGTTCTTAGGCAAATACCAGGTGATCATTTTACACCACAAAACACAAGCAAGACTTAATAGATACAATCATCTAAAAAGCAATGGTACAACAGCGCAAGGAGAAACGAACCAAGTCAAATATCAGTGTTCTTGGAAAGGGCATGTATCACATGTGCTATGACTGAATGTTGTCTAGTTCCTACATTTTACTAATTTTTGGTTTCTTGTCACTTCTATTTATATAGTTCAGTTTGAACTGAGGCACTCAGTACTTCACTCTAATCTTACTGTTTTGTAGTTGCAGGCTTCTTGTCTGTAATGGTTCATGACAGCTGTTTTATCTCCATGAATTTGCTTAAGCATTATCCACATGCAACCTTTATACATCCATGTTTTGCAGCAAGAATTTCCACAGCTTACTGCATAACAAAGAAGTATTTCCTCCACCTGTGTTCATCTCATAGTCGCCACCTATTTCTACATTTATCAAAGCTGGCAAATACTCATTCTCTGGCTGCCACCATGGCATACTTCACAGAATTCTAGCATAACTTCTCCCTCGGGGCATTCTCTTCCAGGCTAAAGAATATTACTCTAAGTAATTGTTTCTTTTATGACTGCTGTTTCACCATCTGGTCCTGGGAATTTATTTTAGTGGTAATTTCATCAACTTGGTCACTAGTCTATTCTGACAATCTTATTTGAGCCAAATTTTTTATAACCCCTCATAAAGAAAAGTTGCAACACAAGAACCTCCTGAAGGTCCTACAAGATGAAAATGGGCTAAAAAATGAAACAGTGTCTGCTACAGCTTTCTTTGAAAAACTCTTTTGTCTCTTGTTCGTCTGCAATCATTGCAGATTTTGGGCAGCATTAATACAGGCTGGGCAGAGAATGGATTGAGAACAGCCCTGAGGGGAAGGACTTGGGGGTGTTGGCTGATGAAAAACTCAACATGAGCTGGCAATATGTGCTTGCAGCCCAGAAAACCAACCATATCCTGGGCTGCATCAAAAAGAAGAGTGACCAGCAGGTCAAGGCAGGTGACTCTCCCCCTCTACTCTGCTCTCATGAGACCCCACTTGCAGTACTGCATCCAGCTCTGGAGCCCCCAACACAAGAAGGACATGGAGGTGTTGGAGAGAGTCCACAGGGGGGCCACAAAGATGACCAGAGGGCAGGAGCACCTCTCCTATGAAGACAGGCTAAGAGAATTGAGGTTGTTCAGCCTGCAGAAGAGAAGGCTCCAGGGAGACCTTAGAGCAGACTTCTAGTACCTGAAGGGGGCCTACAGGAAAGCTGGAGAGTGACTTGTTAGAAGGGCATGTAGCGACAGGACAAAGGGTAATGGCTTTAAACTGGAAGAGGTTAGATTTAGGTTAGACATTAGGAAGAAATTCTTTACTGTGAGGGTGGTGAGACACTGGCACAGGTTGCCCATGGAAGTTGTGGCTGCCTTCTTCCTGGAAGTGTTCAAGGCCAGGTTGGATGGGGCTATGAGCAACCTGGACTAGGGTGAGGTGGCCCTGTCCATGGCAGGGGGGCTGAAGCTGGATGATCTTTAAGGTCCCTTCCAACCTAAACCATTCCATTATTCTACGATTTCTGTGTTTTGATACATTTGAAAAAAATTTGCTAGTTTTTCAGACTTTTGTAAGCTTTTTGCATACTTTTTTACTTCTAATCACCTCCTTAGGCTGCTATATACAAACTTCTTTTCATTTTTTTTTGAGATCATCTTTGATAGGAGATACATATGTTTTCTAAAAAATAATCATACAATAGGGTTACAGCAGTCTCCATGCTACCTGCAAACACAGCTGTATGTTTTGAGGATGTTTGCTACTTTCCTGGCCTTAGCTTAAATAATGCCTTCTTACAGGAACCTAATAACCAAGTAAGGAAGAAAATTAAAATGTTACCTATTTTCACTGAGCAGGTTACCTGTATAGTCAAATCATTACTCTTCTGAGGACATTTTTCTGCCTACAAGGCAGGCTATTCCTTATAAAAGTCAGTCTGAAAAATCGTGTTTCAGATTTAGAGACAAACTGTAAAAATACCAGCAATATGCTCAAAAAGCCAGTTAGGAAAAACCAATATGACAACTTTGCAAGACAGACGTCAGAACTAAGCAATAAGATGTAGGTTTTTGAGATAATCTAATTGTCAACTTTAAGAAATTTTATACATTTTAAGAAAAAAAAAAAGATTGCTGTAAAAAAATAAAATCCCAGAGGCCTCATATTCTTCCTTTGGTTAGCTCTTTGTGTAAAGCAAGTAAAGAGTTCTATTTGCTCAGTGCTAAGTTCCTGAATGGAATCTCAATTGGGCTGATGATGTAAAAGCAAGAGCAGGAGGATTCCATTTCCTCTTCTATAGCACAGCAGAAGCATAGGTAACCAAATAAAAGCAATTTATTTTTGTCACTGAAGGAAAAGACAGCTTTAAATAACACTCAGAAGATAGAATGGTTTAGACTACAGGAGGAGATAAGTTACCATTTGCTGGTGACAAGCCTTGCTGCTGTTAAGTAGAATTAGTCTCAAGAGGAGGCTACATGAAATTAAGGGAAACAGAACTCAAGAAAAAAGGCACTAGGTGTTTCAAAAGACTTATTTTCCCCATCAGATAAAAACAAAACCAAAAACCCCGCTAGGAGGACATGTAAAAAGTTTTCTTTTTTCCTCCTGCACCGAGAACTAAAGAAAGAATAGAACAGTAGAGAGAATCTCACAGCATTCAAAGCTACTGCTTTAAAAGATCAGGGAAGTGGCAAAGGCAAGACTTCCTTTATACCTTCTGCTGTTTTGATTTGGGAGAAAGATGAAGGCTTTATATTTAGAGAAGGACCAACAGCTGAGACCTGAGCACTAGCTCAGTAATGAGCAGTTATTGAGAAATACTGCAGCACCAAACTGTCAGATCAGTTTTCTTCAGTAGGACCAACATACATATATACGTATGTATATACGTATATACCCTGAACCTTTCTTTCTTTATCTGTTGCTAGAACAGTAGGTTTCATTTGGCATTTCACCCCATGCATTTACATGATATAAAATACTAGTATGTATATGGTATATATCAATCCAACAGCCTTGTCACATTTCATAGGAATAAGCCACATGAACCTTAACTATTTAGTTTTCAAAAAAAAAAAAATTAATACATTTTAGCTTGCGTAGTTATACCACTTTGTGTAGAATTGTATATTTTTAAGATTGTTGAAACACTTGGACTTTTTTTTTTATAATATAAATCAACTATAACCCACTGAGAGCTGCAAGTTGACAGCTGTCACATTCTAGCAAAGACACAGGCAGTGTTCAGCCTTCCCTGGCTCTGATTCTCTCCCAGGTGAGAGAGCAGCCTATCCCACTCCTGCTGTGATAGCAAAAAGCAAGAACAAATTTTAGATAAGAAAAGAAAGAAGAGTGAACTTCACTTTCTTCCCATTCTCTAGCCCATATTTCCCCCTTCTCTTCAAGGTAATATTCAATTCTGTATCACTTTTTCAGTTCTGTTATTTCTGAAAGGTTTTAATCCTGCTGCATACTGAGGTTTCAGAACTACTGCATTTTATCACCTTTAAATAATGGAGAAACTCATTAAACAGAAGTATTGTCCAGTCTGATATACACACACATACAGAGATAAAACAGGCAGACAAGACTGAAAATTCAACGATTTCTGTTAGAAGTTCACTAGAACAAACAAAATTGAATAGCCACATTATTAAAAGATTATAAATGCAAGTTCACACATGGCAGACATTGGTCCTTCATCTCACTGAAGGCTCATATCTTAGAAATGTGGGGTTCTACATCAATGAACCTCTGTGTCAGACTCAATGGCAGTTTTGTGATGCAGACAAATAGCTTTTTGAAACTGGCTTGAGACAGCCAATGTTTTTAACCTGAGGCAAACTGGAATTGCAGTGATAGAAATAAGGCTATTAATGAACTCACCAATATTTAAACTATTCCTGTTGGGCCTCCCATTGGCCAAATTTCACAAGTCTAGCACTGTACTGCCCAGGGCAAGAAAATGAAATAGGAACCATTTTCATTAGGAAAAGGTTAAAGCCCTCCCTACTTAGAAAAGGGAATCAGGACCCAGTACTAGTTTTACTGAAGATGAATTGTTTGATAAGACAAATACATTGTCAAGTAGGCAAAATTTAAAAAAAAAAAGCTATTTTTGCATCTCAGTCTCCTAATGTTTTTTTAGAACATGAAAATTCACACTCTGTACTCCTCTCTACAGTACCATACTGGTAAAACAAAAAACTAGAGGCTAGTCTTCGTACTTAAGATGTTTCTAACTGACTTCTAGCTCCAGATTCAGTAAGAACAAAAGTGGTCAGTATTTGCTGTACTAAATACTGAAATACCTTCCAGCTTAGAGGAGAAGCAGAAAATGAGATCTTTCTATCAATGCAGGCAAGTAACAGCTTCAGTCATCAGAAGGCTATTAGTGAGCACAGTCACATCACATACCTGCATAGGCATTAAGAATAAAAGTGAAAATTATAATTCCTACTCCCAACAGTAACTGAAGTTGGTGTTATTATTTCCACTCTACAAATGAAGAGCAAGTCAAGAAGCAAGGCACAAGCCTAAAACAAACTACATGAAATCAATTCTTTTCAGTCCTATGCACTGTCATTTGGACGAAGCTATTGAAATAGTTATTGCTATTTGAAATTCCAACTAGAAACTGAAATTTTTAATAGTGTTGATTCAGACACCAGGACAGTAATGCATTTCAATTTGTTTCCTGTGTCTATTACCCTTGTGTGCCTGTGAGTGCCAGCTAACTTTAGTAACTAATTAGACCAGAGTCACAATTCCATTAGAGGTCTGGATCAGTAATTCACCACGCAGGAAACAAAACATCTCTTGTTGAAGTAACTGTAGCTTTATTTGAAAGATTTTTTAAAAAAAAGAGTTTAAAGAGAAGAAGTCATGAAGTAGCTATACAAACCTCATTGTGTACTGCCATTTTAGAAGCCACAAATAGGTCACACTCAAATCAAGCGAAACCTTTGGCTCACAGAAGTATTTTAAATCAGCTGAGGTTTAACACTGGAGTAACAGCTATCAAAGATCATCCTGAACATAATTAGTAGTTTCAATACCAATTTTTTTTCTTTATATTGTAATTGGACAGTTTCAACACAAACACTACTTTCCATTGTTCTCAACAAAGCATCTGCAAACACACTCCTTGAACAAAGAACAACTGAGCAAGGTCATTACCAAGGAAGAAGCAAGCAGTAACACGCCCCTGTAAAAAGAGCAGTTTACTGGTATAGTACAAAAAAATCTTTAAATATTGAGAAAGCACAAGGGCCCAGGATTTCCTCAGGGATGCATATAAACAAGCACTACTCTGCTGTTGCATAGTAGGAGGTTACAACTAGGGGTGAGGGAATAGACAGAAGTATCAATACCTTTGAAAAAGAGAAAAATTTGAAGTATTTGCACCAAGAAGGAAACAGCTAGCTTGGAAAGATTACAATATTATAAAACCCTTGTAACAAGTACATAAGCATTAACCCGCTCTACGCCTTAGAAACTGCCAAACCAAAAGCAAGCGGAGGTCAGCATCAAATCCCTGGCAGAATTTGATCTGGTACTAAATTACTTAAAATTCAACCAAACTCTACAAGCATTATGAGGTAAAGCTTTGAAAGTTCCACAAATACTCATAATCCCCTAGCTGTCTGACAAAAGGCACACAAATCCCAGAGTAAAACAATACACCTCTGCCTCAGTGAAGGGGAAACCCTAGCTTTTCTGTCTTGTGTACTGCCCTAGGATCGTCAATGAGAAAGCTGAGGCAACAGACACTGTTGTAGCACTGCTCTCCCAGCTTTGCAAGGCTCCCCAGCTTGCTAGATAAAGAAATAGGAGCAATGGACAGAAATCAGTGCACCCAGCCCTTACCCCACTTCACAATAGACAAGGCAGAGCATGTTGACTTCCTTCCACATAAATGCATACCTTCATGCATCTTCATTGACCTTTGCAAAAGAAGTAAAAGGATCAACGTTCCAAGCCACTCCTGTCTCAAACAGCTTTCACTGACTGTATAATTGTTGCTTCTGCTGTGCTTAGTATTAGGATTCACTGGGACTTAGCAGGCTTGTAAGTACTGCCAAAAGGAGAATTAAGTAATAAACCTGGACACAGACAAGTTTTACCCAAGAGGGATACAGTGGCCTTGTACATCAGACAGAACTAAAATTTCAGGTCACTGAGTATTCCCACACTCTTCCCAAATCCCCATTTCACTTTGTCCCATCCCCTTGGTTTTTGAAGCTCTTTCAGTGTTTCAATTTGCTATATGCATAAGATTTCAGGAACTCCTAGAGGAGGAGAAAGGGCTGGGGAGAAATGCAAGTTTGCCAGAGGAACAGATAATTCCACAAATCTTGTGTTTCTGTGTCAAGTCTTGGAGCTTGTTAAGGGGCAAGGGACAGAGAACATATTTATGTAAAATCTTAAGTCCAGCTTCAGAAGTACAACAAGAAGAAAGAAACAAAAAACAGTCACCTTCAGTGACTCTGGGACTTGGTTTCCTCAACCACAGCTGAATATAAAGACTACTACAGCTGCCAAGGTTACATACAATACTGGTCACCTCCTAACCACCCCCACCCACATTGGCTCTGGTTCCCCAAAGAAAGACTCCTAAAAAATCAGCCTGGGAGCGGGGGGAAGAATGGGCACAAAAATCACTAGAGCTCTGCTGGCCTATATAAGTACATTAACAAAGCATAACAACAGGGAGAAGTGTTGCAGGTTAGAGACCTTCAAAGACTCTAATACTTCATATTCTATAATACTACTCTTCCTGACTTAACATCTTACTTGTAGTACCACACACTTTGAAGGTTCACTTATCCTCACCTCACTGCCTCCCCAAGGAAATACAGATAACTACAAACATTATTAAGAAGGCTGTAACTACAAAAAGTAAAAGGTATTTGTATCAAACTATAAAGAAATAGAATATTTTTTAATATTTTGAATAGAACACATTGCTAATTAAAGCATTTGAATTATCTAAGAATACATATCAGAAAAAATACTGTATTAAAAAAAGGATATTAAGCAAGCAAGCAATCCTGCAGCATGCAATGAGATGGTTGACTTGGGAGGCTAATGAATTAGTATAAACAATTTAAATCTAATTTAATTTAACAATGTAGAGCATTTGTGCATTGCAAATCAACAGATAGTAATTTGTTTCTTCATTAAATCAAAGATAAAATTGCTGATTACCCTTCTATGACTTATTTTATTGAAGAGGATGGCAAACAGATTTTGTATTTAGTCATAAAAGTTCATGGCTAGTCCCCAAACAAGCAAATGTAACCAGTGAAGGGTACCAGTGCACATAATACAGACCAGCTGTGGTTTAGGGCAACACACCATTCAGCCAAAATACAGTCTCACATTTTAACAGTTAGTGAACAAATGTATATCCAGAAAATTAATATAGCATTTTAAGTTTACTTTTTCTTTCCACAAAATATATCTAAACAGCACAATTTACTATTCACAAACTTTAAATGCGTTAAAATCACAGGTTGAGAATGCTGAGCATTTGGTACAGCCAGAAGCAGTAAAATGATAAAACCCCCCTCTATTTTAGAGATAAATTTATGAACTTGCCTCAAAAGTGTTACCGGTGATATCAAATTCTGGTGGAACAAAGGCACCCTCTGGATCATCTTTGAAAGTAAAAGGAAACGTGTCAAATTAGAAATTAGTCTTGCTTGTTTAAAAATCAAACCAATGTGATAATCCAAATTTAACGATACACTCATATATGACATGAAAGAAACTAGGTATATAGCATTATTTTGGTTCACTCATATCTGATGTACAAAGACCTTGTTATCCCTGTTTCTAGTACTGTAAGTAAAATAAAGTGCTATTTCCAAAACTTTCTGCAAGATACCATACTTTTCCTACTAAAAAATAAAACAGACAAAACAACCCCAAAAGAATACATTTACCATGCCTAACCACTTCTTGCCTTCAGACATTTATGCTTGGACCAAGTTATCACCTAAGCTGATGTAGCTCAGCTGTGGCCTGCAGGTTTGATTTGATTCATTGGACATTTCCATTCACTATTTTCCACTGCGGACCTGGGGGATAAGGGTTCAAGCAGCAAAAAAAACCTGAACAGCTAACTGCCTCTTCATCTACAGGCCAGCTTAGAACCCTGACCTTTCTCCTTAGTTTGTTTTAATTATGATTAAAGAGCTGAGGAAGCACATTCCCCACTCGTGTGCTGCTTAGCAGAGAAATGAGCTACTGCAGCAGCCACTTCTGAGCAAAGAGGTGAAGGAATAAAAGAATATCTTGAAAGACTGATGTTGCTGCAGCATACGAGCAAGCATATAGTATCAAACAAATCCAGTAAAGAACACCAGGGGATTGGAAAAAAGTGCCCAACTAAAAACCTACACTTCATGTACATATTCAACTCACCTAGACTATTCTTCTATGAAGCCAATGGACGACCGAGATAATTTAGAAGCAAAGACCTTCTTAACAGGGAGTAAAAAATAATTATGCTCAAAGGCATATTTTGTCCTCCCTTCTCACTCACCCCAAGACTACTGCTCCTTCTTTTCATCTCCCCACTACCTTTTCCCTTTCTTTCGATAGAACACTTTAAAGGCTGTACAAGCATATAGTTTTTATCACTGGTAAAGCTCACTGTATTCTTCCAATATAATGTTTACAACGGAAATTTGTCTGAAGAGTCAAGACGACACCAGAGCCCTTGGCAGAACATCCTATTGAATGTTTGTCAGTAGCACTGCAGAACCTGCAGGAAGCAGAACTCTCTGCTAAAGCAGAGGCAACAGGCTGTTCATTTTCTCTCACTGGCAAGCAAATCCAGAAGCTATAATTTTCTTCTGGAGGAATAAATCCATAGGCATCAACAACAGGGAAGCAAAAAGGACAATCTCCTCAGGTGTCTACCTAACAATCTGTATTTTAACCAAATAGTAACAAGATCTAAGAGAAAGGGGAAGAGAGAGTCATAGTGGAGAGTGTGCAGGTGAAATAGAATATATACATAACTTTTTGCATTCCTAGGAAAAGCGCAACTTTCTTTAAAGAGAACTAATGAAAAGTCTCTTCCTCAGAGACGAAAGTGACTTTAGGGAACAAAATCTTCGTACGTTTGTTTTGCACAGGAATTTGTTATCCCATATTTTAAGCACTTGAATATGGCAAATGGTTTGCCAGCTATTCAATTAGACTAAAACGTTTAAGAAAATATTGATTTTTTTCTTTTGCAGCTGCAAGCAAAGATCTTAGCTGTGGGGCATTTTTCATCCACTAGACTTATTCTCTTCAACAAGTCTTTCATATACCCTTATGAATACAAAGCCATTTTTTTGTTTGTTTTTTAATTTCAAGTTATGACAAGCTCCTTAAAATAAAGGAAACTGATACCACATTAACCTATTAACATGGAACTAAAAGTTGACTCACATATATTTGAGGAAATAAAGGACAAAAAAAATACCACAATTATGAAAATATATTTTCATCTTTACTAACTACATTTTACAGTATTACATGCTTACTTGAAACACTACCTTTAATTCTAAAGAAGGCAACAAATATTCATTTATTGCAGTTACCTTACCTCATTTTTTCTAAATACTGTGATCTAGGTTTTGACTAAAAGAATAAACATCTATTCTGACATAGATATAAAATAAATTAGGTTAAAGAAAACATAACAAAAACCTGACTAATGTGTATATGGACTAGAGGTACAAGCTGACATAATTTTAAAAGGACTATTGAATAATTTTTTGGTTTTTTGTTCAGTTTTGTAATATCCCTAACAGGCTTAAGACAAAGATTCTTGAGATGAGTCATATGAATAGAGAACAGCAACACTAACATGCTTTTTTGTCTATGCTGAAATCAGAAGTAATTTTTTAAGTTAAGCATCCCCCCACTCATCTGCTACAATACCTGAAGATCTTACATGCTACTACATACTGGTTTTTAGCATATTAAAATTAATTTCTCAGTCAGTCACCACACTTGTTGAGTCTAAAAGTCATGACTTTAAAAAAAAAATATAGTAATCCTTTATTCAAGAGGGAGATCTTTCCTTTCTAACAATGAATATGCACTAGAGTTGACCCATCCTCTATGGCTACAGTCATCAAGATACATTGATTGCCAGATTTCTCTAGAAATAGAACATATCCATGAAATGAGTAGAACTGGAAAAGCTCAAGAATGTGTTTTACATAGGCAGACACTTGTGCACACAGATACACAAACACATAACCTACAGTGTTTAAAATAGAGATAAATTGCATTCCCCTGGATAAGTCTTAAAATACCTAGGAAGAATCTTCCAAGCAAACTCTTGAAAGCCTTCATTCATCAATGACAAGTTTCATGCAGACCTATACTCACCCATTCCTAAACAAGTCTTTGTTTTCTCCTTAATTACAAGTGTTTAGAATATAATGGTTTACTACTGTCTCCATGGTTCTAAAACAAATGGCCTGGAAACACAAATACTTACCACTGAGCTGTTCCATGAAGCATACGTTGCCATTGGTGTTAAAAGCCAAAGTGTCAGGAGTGATGCAGAGTGTCTGGAAGATCGCAGAATGGGCAATGCTCTTCAGAGAACAGCAACACTCCAGGCAAATTGCCCAAATATCTTGCTCAGTAAGACAGCTATCCCGCAGTGACAAAATATCAGCAAGGGACACATTCTCCTGCCAAGATATGAACTCATAAATTACCCTGGATTTCACGACACTACTTTGTGCATCATAGATTACATTTGACACAATTGGCTAGAAGAAACGTTACCAGCAAGTTCTCAGACTTTCTAGGACAGTGATTAACACCCCAAGAAACACCAAGTGCATGACTTTGCCTTAACCCAGAGTCTCTTCAGAAGCACAGTTAACCCGAACAAAGGTATCACAGTATGTTAACATCAAAAAATGACTGACTCTGGGAGCTATGTAAGCTACACAAACATTGCATCAACATTAGGGAAACAGACTATTTGGAGGTAAAAGCAGAGAGACTAAGTTAAAACATTTTGTTTAACTCATGTCTCCCTTCAGGTCTCCCAGGTGCCTTTGGATAAGCTACTTAAAAATTCTCTTCAGAGCAGTTTTCCCTACCACCTGTAATACAGGAAAAAGTACCCTCCAAATTAGCTTGTCTTAAAAAAGGATGGTGTTGTGAAGTTCAGTGGTGTAGGCCACTTAATAAACACTCAAAAGCCAAACAAGCCACAGGAAAAAAGTGTTCTTAATACTCAAACTTAAAACCAAACACTTCGGCTGTCCTAGGCCTCACCCTTACACCCAGAGCTCTTAGTGATCAAAATAGTTTATAGGCTCTGTTTCCAAGTTACTGTCCTAAACAGTAAGCCAACTTTCTTTGGCCCCGCCATCACAGTAAGGCTACGAGGAGTCCAATTCCAAAAAAAATGTGGCTCTAGTGTGGCTTTTCTGGTCTAGATGTTCAGAAACAGTGCTTTGTTCACAGCATCTAGTCTTTCTATGTCCATTTTTGAGAATACAAAACTATATGTTACCCACAGCTACAAAAGTAAACGTTTTCATGAACTTAATGACAAAAAAAACATACAAACAAAACATCTATTCCAACTGTAAGGAAAAACAAGCTAACAGAAAAAAATGGAAGTATCTATAGAAGTTACTTTGCATCAGTGCTATACCACTATTAATTATACATGATATTTTCTGATTTATATGCAGCAATTAAGACTAGAAATTATACTTCTGATTGATATAAAATATACTTTGAATTGAAGATGTAGCTGCATATTACTTAGAATATAGAAAAAAGAAATTATCTTATTGTCAGCAAAGCAGAATGAAATACCTTAAAGCTCAGAGAACTGCAGTGGTTTAAACTTTTAATCCCTTGGAAAATAGTTAAAACTTTCTTTACATACCTCAGTACTGGAAAACATCAATGATATTTGGATTACCATTTGCAGAAGGGTTAGCATTTTGTTAGCATGTTTTTCAGAATATTAAGTATTGCACTCATACTATCCTTCAAACAAGGACCATCTTTAGTAAAAAAATTATTTTGCTTTTTGGTCTAAAGTATAATACTTAAAAAATATGAGAAAAAACACAGGGAGGAAATAAAGTGCACTTGCTATTATTTGGAAAATTGAACTTCTATTTTCAATATTCTAGTTTTCAGCAGCATTATTACAGTGCCTTCTAGCACTAATCATGGACTTTGGTCTCATTCAGTTCAGTGCTACATAACAACGAAGAGCAAAAGCCCATGCAGTTTAGGTACATGAGATAAAAGATCTCATTTTCTCTGTGCTGTGTTCAGCACCATATACATAATACTGCCATCAGACTTTGAGGGTGGATAAGGAAGTTTTGCTCATCTTTATGGGGAAATTCTTCCAAAGTTTTCATTGTAGAAAAAATATTAAAAAATCTTTTTTAGACTTTAACACAGGAGTTTCTGGCAAACTGAAGCTTCTGGCAAACCACAACACGAGTATTTTGGACCACGGAAAGTTGGTTCACCTGAATTACAGGAAAACTAGCTTGTGTTATGTAACAGAGATGCTGATGTCATTTCTCTCTTTGTCTCATTATCAGTAGAAGACACTTGTAAAAGCAATTACTGTTTAATAACTATGAAAGTGAACTGGTCAGACAACCATGCTTTAATTATTTACTTTAGTTTGCAATTTTCCCATATATTTTCCTCCAAAAGTATAAACCAGTTCAGTAGCATACATACTTAAGGAGAGAAAGAGAGAGCAGGAAGAGAAAACAAATTAATCTGCCACATACAGCTTCTTAAAAAATTTGAAATTCAATATTAAGGAGTAGGAGACAAAGTCCTAGTAAAGAAAGGCATTTGAAATAGACTCCCACCCTTAAGTATGTCCCATTCTTCAGCTCAGGCAGCTTCTTGCTTCACATACTGGCTTTTGTAAACCACATACACCTGTCACTAACCTCATTCCTTACACTATGTACAGCGATGAGAGGCACAGGCTTCACCAGATGAGTAGAGCAGCTGAGAGTTAGGTACATCAGCACCCACAGTTCTCTGGCACCTAAGTCAACTTAATTCACACAAACTTTAAAACACTCTATTCCAGAATCATGGAAAAAGTGGCAAACACCATTCATTAAATTCATCACACTCAAAGAAAAACACTGGGATGTCTAGGTAAGCTCACTGAGTACTCTTCAAAGCAGCCCTTTCTTATTAACTTCTCTAATCACCAGGTGATAGGTCACGCTCATTCTCTTAACAAGCACATTGAAAATATTAATGTGTCTGGAATAGCTAAATAGAAGGGCCTAGTAGGAATCCACAATTAAAGTGTATATTGATTAGGTGAGAAAAGTGGGGTCTTCCTCACACAGAAGAGTTGACCCTCAACCTTCTCCCATCCTGAAGAAAAACTCAAAATATGTAAGGTAATGTGTAAAAAGAAGACCTAGCACCTTCCTTCTACATTTCGCATGGGCCAGATGGGGAAGTCTGAACGCTACAGATGATGGGAGGAAGAGCCAAAGTGCTGAGCCATTGGGTGGCTTATGGAAGCTGGAGGAAACATTCCACTGTCAAACACACTTTTAAACCCTGATTCAGCTTGGGTGCTTGAGATAGCAGATAAAAAAGCTTGTGAGATCTGGTTTGGGATGCAAGTGGCTCAAATTTGGTTAACCATGCTTTCAACATAGAAGAGAAAACCAAACCCATTTTGCCCGAAGGTTCACTAAGGGACAAGGAACACGCTTCACGTGGGAAGGTGCAGAGGAAGATGAGCAAGAGCAATAAAGATCGAGTGCAAAGCCAAGTATAAATCCAGGGAAATGTGACAACAGAACTGGGTTTAGCTACAGGTTACTTGGCATACCAAGTGAACAGATTTAACAGGTTGGGGTTTTCGAGGCTTTTTTTGTTTGCCAGTGACAAGGCTTTTCCACAGGGCAGCAAGAAATGGCTGCACAGAAACCCCGCCGGTGGTGACTGGAAACGCCTTTGCTCGTATGAGAAATCGCTGTTTCTCAGGTGTGACAAGGACACGCATTCCTGACCGCAGCATTGACCCACGGCTACGGCGGGAGCTACGAGACGGCCCCCGCTCCGGGACCGTGACTCTGCTCGTGTGTGAAGGCGCACGGGGGTGGACCCAGCCCAGCTCAGCAGCTGAGATCACGGGGCAGCAGAAAGCGAGGAGCCCGGGGTGAACACACGGAAAGCAAAGGGTTACACGGCCGCGGCCTGGGCACCCCGGGCGGGCCGGGGGAGCGCCCGGGCTCGGGT